>VYZT01053550.1:5114-91656 GCA_013400735.1 Pomatostomus ruficeps
AAATGATACAGGGCAATCATCACGGACGGCAACAAAAGAAAATTTGCCGAGACCAAGGTACTCATTCTTTCCTCCTGTGAGGAGGCCCAACGTGACAGGTTACCTCCTGTAGAATCTCCAACATCACTCTATTCAGGGCTTGCCTGTGCAAAGATCTGAGCATCCTGGTCTTACTGAACCCACATGCGTTGGACCCAATGGTTTCACAGCTCCCTTCCAACCGAAATTATTATAAAATTCTTAAACAAATTTGGTTCCAATTTTAGTAAACTACTCATATATGATGCATGATCTAGGAGTGAATCTGTATTTGGTTCACACAATAAAATATTTTCTTTTATGCAAACAGAAAAGATTATTGGTCTTTTTAACCACAAAATAAAAATGTTTCTGTTTTTCTTTTTTTCCACCCAAAATGATAATACTCCCACAAGTTTTGAGGGCTTCCTGTTGGCTGTATTTACTTTAATTTCAGAAAATACACTGTGTTTCCTTTAACAAGAGAACAGCTCTGCTTTTTTCAGATAAGAACAGAAACACAGAGGCTGAACAATAACAGAAGTGATTTCAGTTATATTGCAGAGCAAAAATATTTTACCAGTATAACCAGCTGGTACTAGTTAGCACCAATTATACTAAGTTGTAATTTAAGTGGTGGATTTACAACTGCAAACACTACGGGCCAAACCATACCTCACATGAGAAAGATAAGGCTGAGCCCTGATTTCCATAAACTGATTTTCTTACTATTTGTTTGTGATCTGTTCCAGTCCAAGCTAGTGCTTGTGTACGAGTGTGCAACCGAGAGCATCCCAGCAGCTTTTCACAGCAAGGTTGCAATTTCACAATAATTTAGACCAATTTCCGTTACAGCTGCTTTGGACCTTATCAGTAAATTATTGATCCCAGAGCTGCGGTGCACAATGGCAGTGAGAATTCATCCATATATCACTCACAGACAGATGTCACGTGGATAAACATGGATGGATAGCTAATGACATCCCACCCGGTGAGTGTGGGATTCAAAATACCTCCAGTGTCTTTTAAAAAAATTAAAATAAATCGATCTAGCTCAATGCATTTAATGCTGCTGGTCTAGAAAGAGACCGGATCTAAGGATGCATAGGTTAAACCCCTTGCACCCAGAAGCAAAACAATTAAATTCTTTATTCTACCCAACATTGTTAAAAATGGTGGAAAGTATTATCTCTGCATAAAAAGAGTATTTTGTCTCAGTAAATGAAAAGACATGGTGAACAGCTTGTTCTCTATCTGAAAGGTCATCTATTCATGTCTTTTGGATGGTACAATGTGGCTATTAAAGTTGGAGGTTTCACAAACATTTATTTGGAAACAGCTGAGCTTGGAGTCAACAAACACATTTTAGTCCTCTATTGAACTATGTGACTGTGCAGTGATCCTCACAAAGTCAAAGAGACATTCAAAAAAGATTATTTCCCTAATTTCCTACTCTGTGTAGGTCATCTCAGTTTCAGTAAAACACAGCCATGTGTTTGGAAAAGAAATTAACTCCTAATTGAAATAAAACTGCAATACTTATCAATGAACTTCTCTAATTGTTCAAAATAGCGCGATTTTATCATAATAACTGGTTTTTAAGAAAAACAACTTATAGGTTTATTTTTATTATCTGTTTTCCAGATGTCTATCTTCAATTCTTCCAGGCATCCCAAAGTGTTGGGATGGAAAGAAAGGCTGGCTTAACTATAATGTCAGTTTTTCGCTTTTTCATTCTATTTGCTTCCAAGACCTATATTACTGACATTACTAATGCAATTCTCTCTCAAAAAAACCCCAAATCACAACAAACCAAACAGCAATGGAAAGTCTGAAACTGTACATTTGTTTAGATAACTTACAATTAGTTTTAAGCCCTCTGTTCATCTCTCTCTGTCTCCCCGTCCTTCCGTTCACAGTCTCTGTTTTCTAACAACCCCATCAAAACAAGGTGCATCACTCAGCCCATTTAAAGTTGCTCATGTGTATGCACAGTGATTTCTTTTATCCTCTAAATGCAGAAGAAATGCTAAGAAGAAAAGTTAATAAATTATGTTTCCCACAGCTTGTGTATAGGCTAAATTTCTTCAAACTGCCTCTGAACATGTTTAGAAATTTAAACCCTAGAGGAATGTTTTGAACAAAAAAAGTCTGGATTATACATGTGGTCCATTAATAGCATCACTCATCCGTTAAATTACTTTAACAAGTAAGCAACGAAAGTGCTTTTGTAAGATTAAATATCTATTACCAGACATCACGTAAAGACTTTACAATAATATTAATATTTTAAAATGCCTGAACTAGCATGTAGGTATTTCCCTGAAGTCCTACTCTTCACTGTTACCATCTTCTGTATTTTCTTCCTAAATGCCCTGTAATTTAAACCCACTCCAGAATGGTTTTTCCTGTCATAGCAGGAACACAAAACCTGAGGGTTTACTGATACTTCAAAAATAATCTGCTCAAAACAAACGGCTGCACACTTGTCAGACACTTTTGGATATTAATACGTGTCCACAAATAATGATTTGCTGGTCTTAATCTAAAAATGGAGAGAAAAGGTAACCATGAGAGGATTTATTCACAGCATATTATTTATTCTGTTACTAATGGCCACTAAGAGCAGTAAATTTGAATGAGGAAGGGCTATAAGTGTACAAGTTGGGCTGACAATTACGAACAAAAGTCTTTCAGGGTTTTTTTCTAATTAGTCACATTTGATTTAAGAGCTAAAAAAACCCAATTCCAGTCAAATCATTAATAATTTACAGTTCACCATACCCCCACTCCGAATGGCAGTGAACTGCAAACCCCTTTTAAAATTTTACTCCATGTTACAGTTTCTGCTTAAATTTGTGACCGTTTTTCCTATCATTCCTATAGAAAAAGTTTTTCTAGCATTTGTAGCAAACAGGGGAAATAAAATGCACAGTAATAGTTGGAAAAGAAAAGCTATTGGAAGGGAAGTCTTGGTGCAAAAGCCTATGATGCTATGATATTTTCTTTTATTTCTCTTCTTCATGAATTTTTTATTTAATCTTTTTCTCCTGGCCATCAATCTAAATTTTCTTTGTTCCTCACAATTTTCCTTTATTTGGCTAAGCAATTATTACAAAGTCTGCAGTTAAACTGCAGCTATGGAATATTTAATTTCAAAGACAGTTTCAAGCATTTTAGAGCTTCATTAAGACATGCAACAGAACCAGCATGAGTGCCACAGCCTCCTTTTCTTGCAGCTCTTTGGGGGCAGCCTTAGGCAGTAATCTCACCACACCAATTGTGTGTGAGTTCCATAGGCATAAAAATAATAAAAAAGCAGGCACTGTGCTTGCTTGTTATTAAATAATCCATTTGCACCAGCTTCTGCTGAGGCAGTTTCTCCCAGGCTATGAGTCCCCTGTTTTCCCCAAGTGAAATAAGGCAGGGACACCGGCGTCACCAGGAGCAGTTAGTAACGCCCGCCCCGTTTTTCTGCGATGGACAAGTCCTTCTGCAAGACACATTCGGGGTGGCTGAGGGGTAGAAAGAGCCGTAGATAGACACTCTCACCCTTGTGAAACACCCAGGGAACATGTGCTTTCAGCAGGTCACTGAAGGACCCAGCAATTCATCTCCATGAGAAATGGCAACCATATTGCGTGTAGACAGTGATGACAGCCAATAGCAACAGGGGTGTATTTGGTGGGGAAGGGGGACCTAGGGTCCCCGAGACAGTAAATACTAGATATTTAAATAAAATAAATAAAATATTTAGATGAACAACACATCATATGTTCCCACCTACTTAAAAAGTAGACAGAATTCCCTGCTGTTTTCCATGTACCCACTTACCTCTCTAACTGAAGATACCCTTCCTCTCTGAGAAGACAACTCTGCAAATACCAGCTCAAGGTGATGGTACAATTATAAATACCAGGAGGAAAGAATGGGCTTCCTACATGGGTTTGTACACCAAATCTGATTTTCCAATGGTTTCTTTTCTCCTTTCTTCACCCTCTTTTCTAGACAGTGTATCAGTTACTAAGGCTTAGGACAGAACATAATACAGATGTGTAGAGAAAAATCATCTTTGACACACATTTAACAAATCAGGACAGGCAGTACACTTCATGGTGCTGCCATGTCAAACACCTGCACCCTCTTCTCAAACTGGAGTATTTTCTTAAACTACTGCAGTGGTACGAGGCATCAGCGGAGCAGCCCCTCACATTAATAACTTGTAACATAAACATTCAAAGAGCCTCAATCTAAAGGAAATGCCTTTGTCAAATGGGTTCAAAAGTTAAATTCATTTGATTACACTAGATATATTTGAGAACTGCTCTAAAAAGCAAATGTTAAAAAAGCTATCTCATAGAAGGAGCAAAGAAGGAAAAGCAGGGAAACATTTGAGTGTCACAGAAAGCTACACATCTCTAACTACTCACTTGGCAATTTATATGCTCACATAGTATTTACTAGCATGCACATGCACCAACCAGCATCTTTAGACCCCCACAGCTGAACCAATACTGCATTTACATTTACATTACAAACATGTCCAATAGCTCAGGCTGCACTTAGAATACACCTATTGCCCTACTGCTAATATTAGAGACACTGTCCAGCTAAGCCAGATATAATTATTCCTAATGCCTGAGTCATTAATCCCTTTATACGCACAAGAAGAGATAACTTCATGACAAATTCCAGTTTGTCCTGGTTTTCAGATCACACTCCTACATCCGGAATAGATTTTGGTTTGTTACTTCTCAATGGCTACCAAAAAGAAAAGAATAATAAAAAAATGAAAAAACAAACAAACAAACAAAAGCAGAAAAATAAGCCAAACAAGTCCTCCCACTTTCAGTGACAAACTGACTGCTGAGAGGACAAGAACCATTCTTTTTTTCATATCAGACTTTACAGGGCAACTTTTCAGACTCTGTTCTTTCCACTCTGTAACATTTCTTTTTCCGTGTTCTATCACTTCCATTATATGCTTATTTAAATATTATGGACAAAAGAAAGCTATAGAAAACAAGGCAACAACAGGATCTAAAACATCCAATGCATCGAGCTTTTTTCTTATAACTGTGTGGACTACAAAAGGTAAACTCCTCTGTACAGAGGAGTATAAGCATATAGACTCTGTGCATATAGACTACACTCCTTTCTCTGAACATTGTATATGTCATGTACTGTTAGTTGGGGAGAGGATACTGATAGTGAAATCTAGTAAACTGTAAAGCAAAAGCAGCAACCTGCTTTTTTTTTTCTTTTGGTTGTTTTTAAACTTATCACTATTCTGAACCCAAATCTCTTCGACTTTTCACTGTACAAATCCATTGTGAATGGCTGTGCAAGAATTACAGAAAGATTTAAGGGTTTTTCAGGCTTGTATTCCACACTAAATCGGATTATAAGAAAATATAGATAAAGCACTGGCATACAAGTCTTTTTCCACTTTATGCAAAGTAGTGATTCAGCTTTCTCCAAGGATTTGCTGGTGGAGGCTGAACCAGTATGGAGATTGAAGAAAAACCAAAGAACAACAACAAAAAAAAGAGAGAAAAAAAATGCCTGAATGAACAAGCCACTGGAATTCAGTAACTCATAAGTTAAAACTACTCTTGCCCTTGTAGTGGCAAGCTTTAGTCATGCTACAGAGCAGTTGTGGTTGTCACTACGTGTATGAGAGAATTAAACTGAGAGAATGAAAACCCATGCACTGAATTAAAAATATAACACTCTAAACTCTCTGCTTTCCAAGCAGAGGAAATTACTAAGTATCCTTCCTGCTCAACTTACCTTTCAGAATGTAACAAATAAAAAGAGGTTATAATATCTTCTTCATCCTCAGCATGTTAGAATCTCAGTATAATGCCTTGGTCCTCAGCGTGTAGCAACTCCAGCAGCACAAAATACAGGTGGGGGCTACACATGCATCAATGCAAACTCTGAGGGGTTTTATTGTGTGATAATGAAATCTCCTTGGTGCTTGGGGTGGGGGGGTGGGTGACATTTTTGAGAAAGACAAAGATAAAGAGGAAAAATAAATGTCTTTTAGACAACACAGAACAAATTCTAAAAGCCTTTAGCTGTGCCATTTCCCATTTGTGACTATGATAAGATGACCATATGGTCAGCTCCTGACATCCCCTTATGTTAATACACTTAGCAGTATTAGCCAGAATTACAAATTTAATAATCATCAAAAACTCTGCTCTCATTTACATTCTGTGTATCATCCCTACCTTGCAGGGCCAGACACTTTTTTCCAACATTTTGTGAGGCTCATCCCCCAGGGTATGTTTGGGAAAAAAAACATCAACAGCTAGACCAGCTGAATCCTTTGGAATTTTTATCCTCCTGTCTATGACTGAAAAGCTGGGATCAATAACACTAATGCACCTTCTGACCTCCTAGCACATATTGGAAATAATTTTTGTAAAAGAAAATATTCACTGATGAGGTTAGCAACCCCATGCTGATCAGAAATAGTTAAGACTTGCATCTCTCAAAATCATCAAGAAAAGCAGCCCTGTAAGATGGGGTTACAGCTGGGCAAACAGACAAATGAGCCCTGTGCCTGAGTAAAATGGATGCTGATTACTGACTATTCTATAGGGAATAAATACTTTTTTTCTATTTTAAATATTCAGTCACTTAGTTCAAATTAAACAAAATGAGGGGTACAGCAAAGCATTTGCAAGTTTTTCAGCCTCTCAGTGCTGCAAGCTTGTAGCCTTGATCAATTCTTGTCACACCTCTTCCTCCGTTCTGCAAAAGAAGAAAAATTATAACACTCCTCAAGGCAGACAATGCTACATGCAGATTTTTTGTGTTGTTTAGTTCATATAATACTATGCAATGCTCTGAAACCTTTCAGCAATGCAAACACAGGTTCTGAGAGTTGAGCTGTAATCAGAAAATTGCTTGTTCTGCAGAAACAGAAAAACGATTTGATGGCAGCAACTCTTTTCAAAGATAGAAGTTTCTCAGTAATCTGTAATTCCACAGCAATTGACTAAAAATGTCAGGATGTCTCTGAGTACAAACAGTAAATGCAAATTGCTATCTCAACTAGCAAGATATTGCTTATGTCTGAGAGGGTTCTGAGAGGGCCCAGACCTCCCTTGCATTCAGCAGATGGCAACCGTACTCAGGACCTTGCAGGATTAGCCCTTAATTCAAAATCGAATCCTCTAATAGTGCTATGCCACCATGGACACAGCATGAGGCAAAAAAATGAAAATGATGTTGAGAAAGAAAGGTCAATGAAAAAAAAGAACATCGATATATAATTTGCTGCTAATGTACTAAAACAATTATAGTAGTTATGTCACCTAACCGCCAAGGCACTGAGAAATCAATGCACAAAGGAATAAAGAGCAAGACATTTATATCTGGCATTAGGTTAGAAAACTAAAATACATAAGGGCAAGATATTTAACTTGTGCAACCACATTTTTTTACTAGAGCACAAAAGTCAGAACTAGGAATAATTTCTAAGGTCATCTCCTAGAAATTTCTGGCAGTGTTTTGACATCTGCAGAATGAATCAAACACATTCTGTCTGGTAAGGTCAAAGATCCTCCTAAAGTTGCATTCCAGTTGCTGCTATCACATGTATTGGAGCAGTTTTTTATTTAGGTGGAGGGACAAAAAGCCCTGAAACCACAGGCAGAGAGCAAATGTCAAACTTGTCCAGCTTTAATGAGACACTAATTTTTCCACATAGAAATCTGAAGCTCTCTTTTTTCCCCCAGGTAGGAGGGAGTCCTGGTGATTCATGTGCAGCCATAATGGTCAGGGTTACTTGAAATTATTGGACAAATACTCTACGCCTTACACATTTCGAAGCATTAGAAATGCAGCCCGTAGCAGTCACTCTAAGATATTGATACTTTTTGTTAAAAAAGTGACTCTGACTGCTGCAACTGAAACACTGAAGCTTTCCATGCAGTGGAACTTGACAGTAAATGGAGGTATTTTAATGCACATGTGAAATGTGAAATCCTCACACAAACAGAAGGCAGACACTCCTTGTTCACATCAGGCATCTCCTAAAGTACTTGAGGAGAAAAACCCATCCTCTCTTTCCATCGATTGATTAAAATAAGCCAGCCAGGCCTAGATTGCCTGGAGCAGCAGGACAGAGGATAAAAGATTTAATGGTTTCCTTTCATCCTTCTGCCTGCAGACCAGCTGCCTGAGCACAGCCTGCTGTGATGTGCCCTCCTGGGTTTGCACCTCCAGCCTGCACATTGCCCAGCACCCCAGGCACTGGTGTGGCCCAGTGAAAGTTTTATGAGCAAGTACAAGGCAAAGTTCTACTTTTCTGCTTCTGTCTTGCACAGGAACTTCTTTGCATCAGTGCTGTGACTCTCCTCCCCAGGCAGCCAAGGAGATGCAATGTCTCCAGCTGGGACCCCTCAATGACACGTTCCAGGTGCGACCGAGAGCTGTCACTGCCTCAGTGGTGCAAGCAGGACAGGATGTTCTGTTGCCTGGTGGCAGCACAGCATGCAGCCATCCTCCAGCGACTGACAGCAGTGCACAGAAAGGGGCTGTACCCTCTTTCCCCTCTGCCACTGGAAGCCTGGTCCTACCAATAACTGCCTTTAGGCTGCTCGAGCCTTTTGCCTGGCCCACCAGTCCAGCACACATTCCAGTCTAAAGGGAGCTTGAAAATCAGACAGTCAGCTTTCAGAATGTTCACACAAAGGAAGGTGGACTTAATCTTTATTTTTTTTATCTTTGCTGTCCAACACTTAAATGGTATTGAAGAATAACCAAGTTTCAAGTTCAGCATGTCTTTGTCACTGCTGAGTTGGAAAATCTACTCCTAAAAACTGTAATCTTCAAATCTAATATTATATATAAGCATAAAAATCATCACATCTTCAAAAAATGATTGTGAGTTCCTAATTTTTACATCATGGAGATGCTTTAAAACTGTCTGTTTCTCAGCAACATTTCTGAGAACATGAGCCCAAATTTTCTGTTTACAACCCAAAAATAACACATATATATTTAAAACCTCTTAATTGGCATTATTTTCAAGTTGAGACTATTAGCCCGAAAAGGCTTTACTTGAAAATCCGCTGTATTTGGACAACATGCAGTTCAGCAGATTATGAAAACTACAGTATAGTGACCAGAATATACTCCATACTGCTACCTGACATCAATAAAGGACAGGTCAAGCTACACGTGGCAGTGCCCCACCAAAAGCTCTGCAGGTCAGGTACAATTCCCAGACTTCAGTGAGCAGTGTTATCCCATCACCTGCTGCTAACTGCTTTCCATACAACCAGAGGGACAGATCCCTTAGGGGAACAGAAATGTACGGATCCACGCTGTGTATTTTTAAAAGTGTTTAGCAAGAAGCTTTGATCTATTATTTTCCCCCCTACAAAGCAGCAAGGGGAAATTTCTTTGTGCTTCAGCCCAAGGAAGGAGATAGAAGGAGTATCTTGTTTGCCCCTGGGAGCCAAATGATCATAAATATGCTAAGCAGTGCAAGTTCCCCAACATGTGGCACTGGAGCATGTGCAGTAAACATCACAGCATCTCTTCAGGGAAGCCTAGCACGACAAAGCTTCCAGTTGCAAAATGCTCCTGGCTTCTGTAGATTTGACAGAATTGCCTATGAATGGAATGATGGCATTTTCACTATTTAATTTGGTCCAGATCTCTGTACAAGATGGCAATAGCATGCACTAGACTAATAAGCAGACCACACATTTCTTCCAGCGCATGAAAGGTCAGGTGGTAGGATAATTTTGGTGTATTGGGTCGCACACACTAGGTTAGGGTCTTGCATACACAGCTGTGGCCCACTGTCATGTAACCTCAAAAGCACAGACTCACTTAACATCTTCTGACATATGGAGGCAGAAGGCCCAGCCAAGGCGCTGTGTGGCTGTGATGTGTTACAGGCTCTGCTGGGGAGGGGCAAAGGAGAGGCAGGAATACATCCTGCAAACCCCACAGGAGACCCAGACAGACATTGGCATCCTGCAATGTCACTGCTGTGCTGGAGGATGCCACTTCCAGCATTTTGCCCAGGGTGTACAGTACTTCAGGCTGATGGGCAAAGAATTCTCAGACACCTCTGAAGTAACTTCTGCAGTATCTATCAACACGCTACAATGCACAGTGGAGCGGGTGGCACGAGGGACACGGCATCCAAGAGAACCCAAAAACCAAACAGGGCCATACCTGCATCTTACATTTCCACACCTGTCTTCCTCCCCACTCCCCAGGGCAGTGAAGCACAGTTTCGCATTATAAAACCAGAACAATGAGCACCAGAGCACTCATAAGGCAGCTCCATTTTGCTTCCCCATGTGGTGAATGGGTTCCAAAAAAATCTGATGAGTTTCATGATGGTGGTGTTAAAATACATTGTTACACCAATTGAAGACTTATTTATGAGATATAGGTCCTTAAATTATGAACCTGAAATGGTACTTGCTACACTGAGACACCCAAATCATTCCAGTGACAGGTTAACATGTAATTAAAGACAGCTTTTCTCCTTATTATTACAATTTAATGGAAGACAGCAATAAAAAAATGCCTTGCATATAGTCTGCTTATGTATTAAGAACATCTAAAAACTTCAAACTATTGTGTTTGTCAGTACAGCCCCGTGCTGACAACTGAATGAAAGAAATCACAAAGGTTCTTGCTTGCACTGTTTAAAGATCATACAGTAGTAAGAGACAGGGAACAGATATTATCCAGAGTGCATCTGCTTGTAAGTATTAAAACACCTGCATGGGCGTATTTTCCTGTGGCAGCTGAACTGTGTTTGTGTGCAATTTGGCTGCTTGCAATACATAGCATCTCAATGCTACCCTTTTAAGATAGAAGACCCTTATTTTGATAATTTTCAAACTATTTACACTCATTGGGGAGTTCAGCATTAGATCCTTGGTTCAGCTGTACCGTAATTACTTAGGGATTTTTATTTGATGGCCTTGCTCATTTCAGTTAAATAAAGCAGAAATACTAAGCAATTATAGATGAAAGCACAGTGGGGTCATTTTCTAAAGGTTTATATTCACTTTTGCCATTATTTCAGATTTTCAGTGCTATTTATTGATTCAGTCACAAAAAAACCCAGATGCAAAACACAGCTCTCAGACAGGCATAACTTTGGACTGGTATAGTCCAGCTTTCTTCCTTTGTATCGTTCTTTTCCAAGTCTTCTGAGATACTGTGTTTTTCATGTGTACACTGGAAAGCATCTAATGTAAGAGATGCATTCTGTATTTCATGGAAAGTGTTCCATTTTTAGCCCTTCCTCAAGACAGCCAGCTGTCTCCTGGACATCACAGGGCACAGGCGAATCTCCTTGGCTGACAGATAAACCCCACCTTTGTGCACAAGCATACACAAATCTGATGCAATGTCAAGGAAAAAGGTAAAAATCACAACCTGCGATAATAGATAATCCACTGTATTAAACAGTGCCCCTTGGGTCATCTGTTCCATGACCCTGTTTCACCACTACAGCACCCAGCTGTGACTAGTGCTCCCTGCCATCTTTCATTTCTATAGCTCTTTTAGGCCATAAGTGCCAGCACAGTTTTCATAAAACATGCTTTATTTTTCCAGTGTATAGAGAAAAAGAGGCAGATATGGGCTCAGGAGAGGGGAGAGGTACCTCCAGGGCTGAGTAGACAAACCCTCTGTCCCCTGCAGTCAACACCAGTGCTTTTGGCCAACACCATCCAATGTGAGTCAGATGGTGATCCCACTGCAAATTGCCTTTGCTTATCAGTTTTTCAAACCCTCTTCAAATTAAATAGGCTAACAGCATAATTTCTCAATTTTTTTAAATTAAGCTGATTTGCTTATTCAATTAGTCATTAAAGGCAATTATAAAAAATTATTTTTTCTTACTAAGAGGTAGTATGCATTCTATATCACTACCAGTTAGCCCATGGGAAATCATCAATTATGTGATGACAGTCTCAGACTGCAATCCCTTTTCCATGGCTGCAGCCCGGTAAACACTTCTGCTAGGTGTAACACTTCCTATGGCCTCTTTCAGGTTACAAAATAGTGAGCATGTATTCATTGTCCCTAAAGATCCTGTCAGAGAAGGTAGCCAAGCATCTTAAAGGAAGACTCTGGGGATCAGATACCACCCTTCAGCTAGATGAATACCTCATATATAAGAACATATATTTAAAAGCGATTTTCCAAATCAGTTTTTAGAAACACATCACCGATTACAGTAAATATACAGGAGCTGGAATAAATTCCATTAGGAGCTGCTGTTCTGAAGAAACAGTAGCTCACATCCCAGAAGGACAACAAACTATAATATGCAAGCTCATTTAATCACTGTATCCAATTACAAGGAGGAATAAATCATCACACACACGCCTATGTCTGAATTTTAAAAAGTAAATAGATCATGAATAGTCAAGCCAAATGCTGCGAAGATTAGCAGGGGAAATGGTGCATTCACTTCCCATTTGAAATTTTTTGTTCCATTTGGAGCTTGATGGTACAGAGCTGACATTCTCTGCAGTAAGGGACACACAATTCTGAAATTCACCTCAAAGGAGATTGTGTATGGTCTAACAACAGGCTTTCCTAGTTTCTCTGCCCTGCTGCCTACCCAGGACTCCCCCACGTCACAGGGGTTCAGAAGAGGAGATGGCTTTCTTGCTGACACTACAAATAGCAGCACTCTGGGAGACTCCTCCTACCCTTTGCTGTAACCTCCCTCATCCCAGACCTACATAACCATACACTCCAGGAGGACCTGAAACCTCTCCATTTGTCAAGAAAACCCAGTACAGCAGTTTCTTGTAAAGCTGATGGCATTTTCATGTTTTCCAGATGCTTTTAGAAAACTCTTGTCAAATATTTATCATTCTTTGTAATCAAGAACATAGTTCTAGCTTCCCAAATTACATCTTACTAACCTTGACTCCCTGAACAAATTTCCTACCCATTAAACTATGATGTTACATCAAATGTCCTATGGCCCATTTGCATGTCAAAACCCTCACCCCAGAAGGGAGATTAAGATTCTCATTAATAATAACATGATACATACTCACACATCAAAAAAAACCCCACCTGTTCAAAGTATTTTCATAAGTTGCACAAGCAGCCCATGACATATTTGCCTGGAGAGATGGGCGATCACAGTGGAGGTTGTAACAAAATTTCCCTCAAGCCAGTGATACTACACACACCTCAGGAAAATGCCTGCTTTGCAATGGGAAAAGCCCAGTTTCAGCTAGCAGAGACCTTCCCAGGCCTGCAGGTTTAGACTTTGTTTGTCAAATATGCCCAGGTTTCCCAGCTGATCACATCCCAAAATCTCCTTGCGTGTGCTTTGGGTCTTCTGCCCACAGCAAGCCTCAGCAGTGCCATGATGGCAGTGGCTCCCCAGGGTGTCACACTGCCCCAGGGAAGGGCTCTGCCCATCAGAAGCCCCAGCTTCCCACTGGTGGAGTGTCCAAGGCCTTTGCAAGCTGCTGTGGCCTAGGAGCCCTGCAGCGCGGTCACAAGGAGAGCAAGGAGGGAACAGACTGTGTTCCTTTGTTTCCCTAGCCCTGCACCCGGGACGTGCAGGGGAGAGGACAGCGAGGAGCCTGTAGCATATCCAGAGCTGCCTCCTCACAACAGGCTGGGCTCCAGCAGGCCAGAGGTCTGTACCTGTTTGCCCATCCTAAGAACCACCTGGCTGCCCCATGCAGCCTCTTTGTTCAATGCCTGCATAACTGAAGTGGAAGTGAGGAGGCATTCCGCCTGCTGGGAAGTGGGGTGCATGTGTGTGCTGAATTGCTCAATCACCCTCTTGCAGCCTCCCTGCCACTGCTTGATGGCACATACCAGGATAGAAAAGTTCTGCCTGCCTGTTACAGAGTTAAACTCTACAGACAGCAATGCAGACAGTTAACTTCTACAGACAGTTAGAGGAGAAGCTGTCGTCGCCTTAATAGGAAAAATGTTTGCATTTGCCCATTCTTGGTGGTTTTCGTATTCTGGGGCAATGCTACACGGTCACTGCTGCTTTAAGGCTTTGAATGAAAAGCCTTTGACAACAGGGATCTGACAAATGCTATTTGTTTGTGGTTGTTTTTCACTGTTATTTGTTTGCTTCCAGCTTGTGGCTGTGCATCCCCCATGACATTACTAACAGTATCAACAAACAAAATCCCATGGACAAGGCTCCTATGGGGCAGGGGATGAAATCCAACAAGGGTTTCATTATTGTATTGATGCCGGGGCTCTGAATTCATGGCTGGGATAGAACAAAACCAGCATCTGGCCTTCTGGTTTTATCTACAGTGGTTCCTAGAGAGAGGTCAACTAGCCCTAAACTCCAAGAAATGGATGCAGAGAGGGTTAAAGAAAGCCTGCTTGTGGAATTGGCAGAGCCTTGTGGGCAGTGAGAGGAGGAAGGATAACAGCAGGAGGGGGATGCAGGTTGTAAATAAAGAAAAAAGGAAAAAAACTGAAAAGCAGTAAAACGTGAGGTATAAAAGCTTCTAGCAGTCCTAAGTCAGACAGCATGATTTCTCCACGATTACATCTCTCATTCTGGCAATTTATATCTACATCAAAACTCTAGTTCAAGCAAAGGAATAAAATCACAATTCATGCCAAATGCCACCACAAGAAAACCAAAGTTTTTTATTATTAGCTTCCATCAATGCTGTCATTTTATTTACATTCATCCATTTTCCCCAAACCCTCAGCCAAAAATGTTTTTGTACTCAGTGTCCTTGTAGCCACCACATTTTCACTTCAGAGGGAGAGCATGATTTTGGTTTTGGAAGGATCTCACAAGCATTTCTGAACTCAGACAAGGTCATCTCATGATCTCAGCCTGGCTTGGGAGAGAGTGGTGGGACCTGCTGCCACAGCTGCAGCTCACATCAGTATTTTTCACCTTGTCTAAAAGATGGGACAAGTAATGTACTTTATTGCAGTAACTGATGCTATTCTGAAAAGCTCTTTCTGTCAGTGCCAGCTATACTCCATGAGGGTAACTGACATCTCATGAAAAACCTTAGGCTGTCAAAGTGCTGTAATTCTACTCCTATTTCAACCTTTGAAAGCACCAAAATTGACTTTAAAAAAACAAGCAGAACTATCTCCAATGCCAAGTATATAGAATCTCCTAAAAGGCGTTATACACCCCAAGTAATACCAAACTGGATCAAACCTTTCCCCCTAAAAAAAGCAACAGCAATTTAAAGCCTGCATTATGAGCTTACCAACTGCAGTTAATGCACAGGGCTTCTGAATTTATGCTCAGCACATTCTGCTCCATTATCTCCTTTTTAGACAGGCCCCTCCACTCTCAGAAAAGTATTCCTACCACAACCATCTATTCCTACATCCAACAGCCAATCTTCTCCCTTGCCCACTAAAATCAAAATCTAGCAAAACATAAACCACAGCCGAACACCCTGCCAGCCTCTTCCAGCACACAGCAAATCTGGCCTTTAGCAGCTGCTGTCACATCTGCTCTTTCTCCCTTTCCCCTGAACATGCTAGAGAAGGCAGCAGCCACTATTAGGGCAGGGCAGAGCCTGGCTCTGCTGCACCTGGTAATCCAGGGTGTGCTGGCACCACTTGGCCAATGCCCCAGACAGACTTTCTCAAGTAATTGCTTTTTTTTAGCTACACAGCAAGCAGAGGCATTCCGTGCTGTAATGCAGCCCAGGGTTCCCAGCTATTAAGCGAGGTCTTAAGAGCCCACAAAAAGCCCATTGGGAAATAGGCAGAAATCTATACCAATTAATGGTTCACAAATAGGTCTTGGGTTGTGGCTTTTTGTTCTTAATCTCCCCGGGTGA
This sequence comes from Pomatostomus ruficeps, assembly GCA_013400735.1. Taxonomy (NCBI): domain Eukaryota; kingdom Metazoa; phylum Chordata; class Aves; order Passeriformes; family Timaliidae; genus Pomatostomus; species Pomatostomus ruficeps. The sequence continues at coordinate 20,969 of VYZT01053550.1, forward strand.
CCTCTGAGCCCAGGGATTTACAGAAGGCAGTAAAGCAGAAAAGAAAAGGACTGCATCAGTACACTGTACAACCAAGCATCACCTAACGGCAGCAACAGGGAGCATGACAGGGAGCTTAGTAAAGTAACAATAATTGTAGTTTGGCTATAGCCAAAACCAGTCCTACTCCTGCTCACAAAAAGACCAAGGCTGCTACTTCCACAGTCCTGTGGAACTGTTTGAACTCAGGGCATGTTAAGAAGGATTGCGGGGGAAGAAGGAATTAACAGCATGAGAGTAAATTTAGTTCACAAGGGGGAAAAAAACCGCTTTGAAGAACAGATTTCTTTCAGATTCTTAATACACAACCTCAAAGCACAGGTCTGCAATGAATCCATCCTTCCACCCTGTGGGCGGGGAATGAAGGCGTTCTTTATATTCCTCAGAAAATGTTAATCTCACAAGAAAATCATTGTATTATAACAGCTTGGAGCACTGGAAACACTGGAATTCAAACTCTGAAGACAGTGCATGAACTGTATTCTTAGACTCAGAGATACAGTAAGCATGTCAAGATACAATTTTATGTTTTCAGCATGCTTACATAAAAATTCCCCTCATTCCATAAAAGCTTTTCTCAAAAAAAAAAAAAAAAAAAAAAAAAAAAATCTGAATTTCAGAGCACCACCTCTAAGTTTTATAACATCACAGATTCTCATTCAGAAAGGAATGCTTTGCTGTGTCCTGAGAACAAGCTTCCAACTTAGCAACACCAGAGTCATTAGTGCACGAACATGCCCTGCATAGGTCAGCAGCTGGGGAATCTCAGTGTGATCGAGGAGCAACACCAAAAAAGAGTACCTGGATGACATGGTGCAGTTTTTCAACAGCTTGCAGATCAGGGTTTGATAGTAAAAAGCCTTAAGGAGGAAGAAAAGGAGTACAACACTAAGGGGTGAGAATGATAAATGGGGGACCTGTGGTGAAGGTCCCCGTGTTTGGGGTTCCTGAAGGACAGGGTGGTCTGTGGCTCCTGCTGAAGGAACAGGATGTGAGGACACTTTATAAGAAGCAGCCGCACTGATATTTCAGTTTTGCAGTTCCAGTTCCTACTCTCACAGCTAACTGACCTGCCAGCCCACACACCATCTGTTGCTATCCCTCTTATGCTACTCTCTTACAAATCAGGCCCCACTTTTCATCTACTAGAAACAGCACTTTTAGATAACTGTACATGTTTTATAGTCAGCTTCAGTGAGCCACATTCTGGGAAAATATGAAGAGAGTGCTGTATCTGGGGGCTGAGAGGATCTAGGAAGTTCTATCACCCTCACAGTAGAGGTTGTCCTCTCCCTTCATGCATTTCACTCTTGGTGGTTTGATCAAATTGCTGCAGGGGAATGGATCTCTAGGAGACAGAAGCCAGCAAGAGTTACCACAGTTTAGACTAATTTCAGAATTTGGCTATGATTTTTTGCTAAGCTGATGTTGACTTGTTTTGGTTTTGGTGGTTTTATGGCTCACAAGAGGCAGTGTGACATTAGGTGCAACAGAAGGGACCTGGCCTGCTTCATCTCCAGACCGGCAGCTGTGGCACTGACCTAACCTCCCGTGTAGCATTTGAGACAGACAGGGAATCAGCCCAAGTGGTTGGCGTGTATCTAAGACGACAGGTCCCTTGATGAGAGAGGTTTCTTTGGCATGACCCCTGTGCAGGGACTCAGTTTTCCCCTTTGACTTCGTGGCCCTCAGTCCCAACCTTCTGACCTGGGAACATGAGTTATTTCTGCTGCATTGACACTGACCAGCCACAGTCGAGTGATTAGAAAGGATTCAGACTAAGGCAGAAACTAAGAAGCAACCTCTGCTATTCTTTTTACCACTAAAATATAAGAATTTTTATAAAACCTTCCAAGAATTTTTTATTCCTTCCACACACTTCTTGGCTTAGCACCACCAGACAATTAGGAATTATCAAAAGTACTATTCTGGTAAAAGTTCTATAGAAATGCTTTTCAAATATACAAACATGTCTCTTTATGATCTCAGCTACTTAACGCATCTGTTAATTTTTATATATATATGACCATATATAATTTCATATATCAGAAATACTTACTCCACTGATTTGATAGTTATATCACCACTTCCAGTGTTATGAGGGCAAAAGGGATGTTACAAATAATGTCTTAAATGTCTTTAGCATTACATTTCCAGAAACCTTACCAAATTTCCAGTGTCATAACATCTTATCTTCCAGGTACCTCATCAAAATGCTTCTATCATCCAAATGTATTTTGCAGTACAACAAAGGAACCTATTCTGCCTTTTTTGACTTAAAAGCCTTTTCCACTGTCAAAAGAAAATTAATTTTACCCTGAAAAATGTTCTCCTCATAGACCTACACTTCTCAATTCTCTTCTGCTCAAACAACTAAGAGCATCAAAAACCCTGATATTGTCTACAATGCACATCTTCATAATAAATGGTTTCACACTAGGCTTTCATGACAGCTCCCTATCACTTTCTCACACAGCAAAAGGTGACAACTGGCAATAATGAATCACAGAATTACAGGGAAAAGACTGAGAAACTAAGAATACTATGATCCAATTGGCTGTCATGGGTAGCTTTTTCTTCTGCAAATTTGACTCGAACACAGAACATTAAACACTTGGGGCTCTACCAGGTATTCTTGCACTGAGTACAAAAAAATGTATTTAGGTGCCCGCAGTGCACACTGTGCCTCGGTGCTCCTGGGCACACTGAAACCATGTGTTTGTCTGATGGCTACCTCAGTTAATTTCTCTCCCTGAAAGGGTCTGACTTACTAAGTGTACCTATAGCATACAAGTCTTTGCGGTGATGAATTGAAAAAATACCATCTGTATCTACAAAGAGAGTCCTGATCATGAATAAGGATGTTTATCATTCCCCATGTTGACTCTAGTTTCCCAGTCATTGGATATAATGGTGAGACAAGTCAGGAGCAGCATTCCCACACTCTGCCTTTGCAAAAGTTTGCCCAAACAAGTTTTAGTGCCCAAGTGCAAATAAACCCTTTTCAGGCTCCATGTTCTCATTTCTCAGAAAAAACTGTCTGATCTCCTGACACAAGAGAGCATCTTAGACACATTCCCCTCACTGGCACTTCCCATTAGCTCTGGTACCACAGCATGTGACACACTGTCTGTCTGTAGTGAATCCCAGACATGGTGTTCCTTCTGCAAGCTGATTCAGCTCACTGCTGTGACAGAAAATAATCCTATCAAAGGGAAAAAAAGAATAATTTCCTATTAAGATACCTAAATCTACTTGGCACGAGGTCAAGCCAAGATGGGGTAACATGGCAATGTACAGGTGGACAGCTGGAGGATGTCAGATCTTCCCATTTGAGCAGAAGCCGGTGTCACTGCTGGCAGCCTTGGTCCCAATTTCATGTTATCCCCAGAGCTCCTGCGTCTCTTGTCCCAGCTGCAGGTTCCACCATGCCATTTCCAAAGCCATTCGACAGAAAATTCTTCCCACTCTACTGCCAGCTGAACTGATAATTCACTCATTTGTCCTACCTATCTTACTATAATCTCAGATTCCAATCAGTTCTTTCCAAACTGCAACATGCTGCATGCAAGACACTGGGTAAGATCAAAGACCCCCATAAAAAGAACCAGGTCTTTGATGGAGGATGCCTAAGGGAAGAAAAAAAACCTCAGAAAAAGATAAATACAGAGTTGTCTTTCTCAGACACACTTTCCTATCTTCCATCAATGGGCAGTGTAGACTTTCCAAATGGGAAGTTGTATTGACATCACTGCAGTGATGGAGTTTTTGCCAGGATTTTGCCTAGTTTGTTTTTAAACCCTTCCAAATCTTGGCTTCCACAGAATACTTATAACAATGAATTTCACAGTTTAGCTGTGCATTATATTGGAAAAACACTTCTCTTTATTAGTTATAAACCAAATGATTTCACTGTGTGAAATGTGAAAAGTGAAACAAGTGAAAACGCTTCATTATGAGAAACAATGAACAATCTTTATATCTCACCTTCCCCACACAATAAACAGTTTTGTATAACACCATAAGCCTCCTTTACCAAAATTGCCTTCCTATGATGACCAGATCTAGACTATTTAGTCTTAGATGTATTTAATCTATAATTCTTAGCACCCTTGCTGCCCTTTACTTCATTTTCAAACTTTCTGAGCTGGGGGAGAAGGAGGAATCATATTATACATTCCCTATTTCACAGTTATACAATGGTATAACTACAGCTCTAGCTAGGCATCTTTCCTAATTAGCCCAAATACCGCTTGCCTTTTTGACCAATGCTGATCAAAAATTTCCAAAAACTATCCACACTACCCCTATAGACCTATTTTCTGCATGATAATGGTCAAGTCAGCACCCTGCTGAATACGTATAATAAGAATTTTCTCTTCTCCATGGTAGAAAAACACATTACTTTGCAATTTTCAAACTTGGATCCCATCTGCAATTTTATCCTGCAGTCACACAGATTTTTATTCCTTTCATCTATCTTCAGCCACAGGGCTGGTTCAAGGGGCCTGTTCCCAACTTATTTTCCCAGTTCTACACTGCCCCATTCTTACTACTTTCATGAGACTAATTTTGAGTTGGATCAGCATCCTGATCTGGCCCAACAGTTGAAACAGGCAGTCAGATGTGCGGATAATAGGGTGTACAAGAATATGGTCTTGTATAGGCACTAAGGGTGAAATGATGGCTTTTTTTACCAGGAGACCCTCAACCATTTAATAATACCAGGATATGTTACCTCAGATTTCATCCCAGCACCCAGTCTTCAATGGAGAATTCCCTCCATTTTAAACACACACAATTTACTCCTACCTTTCATTCTCTCTCTTTTAAGTAATCATCACTCCTGAAAAGCATCTCCTTCCTGATCAAAATGATATTTAAATTTTTTTTTCAGAATTTTTGGCAAGGGACTTTATCAAAAGCATTTTGAAAATATGAATATAAGATACAGGCACACCAGATCATCCATATCTTCATGCTCTTTCAAACCCTTAACAGCTCTACAGGATACACAAGATCTGAACTGTCTGCAAAAAAAAAAAAATCCCCACATTTCCTTCTTCTCAGTATGTTTCTGTATGCATTTCTTCCTCCTGCATCTCCTGTTCTGCCACCCAATTTCCCAGCACAAATTCATAACTTCATGCTGAAATTTTGCATCTAATCATACTCTTGCAAGCAAGTCCAGCTGCTAAAGTCACCAGTCTTTCTCTCCTGCTGTCCTCACCTGCACACCTCTCACTCCCTGCCACCCTCTCCCTGTGTCATGGGGGCAAACTTTGTGTAACTGACAGATTAAGTGTATGAACAGACTTACCTATCTTAAAACTAATAATTTAGTATTTCCTAGGTTAGTAACACTAGGACCAGCTTCCTGCTTGGGTCTGCTACAGAATCACATGACAGACTGTAGAAGCAAAGAGGCACCAGTGGCAGGGGTGGCTGGGAAAAGTTGAGCTGCTTCTGTCAGCTACAGCGACAGTTTATGCTGGAATAACGTATTGATGAAATGACCACCTTATTACTTAGATGCTCCCCAAATCGAACCATTTCTTTTAATTGGTATCACATTTTCCACCTTCCTCTGCCATTCAAGCTGCTTTATATGATAGATTACACACCACTGTTAGGAGTTCAGCAATTTCATATCAGAGTTCCTTTAGAAGTCTTCGGGGAGTAACATCTGATCCTGGTGATTTGTTACTATTCATTTTATTGATTTATTCTAAACCTACTTGTACTGACAGCCTAATTTAGAGATAGCTTAGATTCACACTGCATAAAGCAATGGTCCTCTGCAAGAGCCTCCCCAGGTTCTCTCATACTGAACACTGAGATATATTAGTATTTTAGCTTTCCTGTTATTCTTACACTGATGTGCTCTGCTAAACTCTTACTCCCCTTCTATGGGCATGGCAGTAATATGCATTTATCCCACTTATTTTACCAATCTTCCTAAAACTTCAGGGAAAAGTTTACAAAATCCCTTAAAACTATGACTGACAACATTTCATTATAAAGGCCTGTTACGAGGAAGAGCTAGCAGGCATTTATTCTCTCCACCCTAAAACCTGGAAGGTAGGATGACAAAGTGTTGGGCAAATATTTATTCTCGTTGACATTAACCCACATGCATCCAATACATTTAGACTGACTGTGTGGCAGTCACAGGAGTACATTTTTCAACACCTTTTAATCATCAGTGAAAAGCATAGTGAGCAAAAGACCTAACAACATCCTTCCTAACTAAGAAACAAAAAATATCAAAAACCAACCAGACCTTTTTTCTTGGAATATTAAACAAAAGACAATGTAGAAAAGGCAGAGCTGTATCCCTTTGTCACAACTTCATTTAGCAGCTGATTACAGTCAGTTCATGCAAGATAGTACCATTCTCCTCCAAGGTCATGTACAGTTCCACAGAGGGTGCCACTGCCCAACATCACAGCGGTGTCGGTGTCATTGGCGCAGTGTAGAAACAGAATGCGTTAAACAGAAGTAATTCTTACTACACAGCACTTCTGGGACAAATAGACATGGTCTGAAGGCCCCTCCTACGTGGTACATTATGATCCTAAAGGTAAAACTGCTTATGTGCAACAGGGGAGAGTTCCCACTAATCCAAGGATCATGCAGAGTCCCTGCTAAGGTGACACAGGATGGTACAAAGGTCATTGCTCTTTCCATTTCCTACTCCAAAGAAATCCAGACCATACTTACACTTTTCTGCCTGTCTTTTAGCTATGTCATGAGGATTTGCCCTCTTTTTCTGTCCCTTTAATTTTTCTCCAGGCCATCCATCATTTGCCATCCCAACTTCTGCAACAGCCTAACAAAACTGTCATGCCTCCCCCTGATCACAATCCCTTTCACGCAGTCCACTACAAAGACATATCAGTACCATTTCTCATTTATTTCCTTCCTCCAGATCTCCCTTTCCCTCTGCATCTTCCTCTCAAAGACCTTCACAAATGAATGTCTTCTTTTCTCCTTAAAATGAATTCCTAAGTAGGGAGGTAAAAGACATGTTGGTGTCAGCAGATGCAATGGGGGAGATTATGTTCTACTTCAGCAATGTTCCACTTAAGCTGCCTGAGAGAGGTGACCAAGGCAGGGTCCTGGAGTAGTAGTAGTGGATGTGATGATCACTACATCGTTCCAGGGGCTGCCAAACCTTCAATGCAACCACCACAAGGCAAGACAGTATGTTTGAACAGAGGCCAGTTGGAGGACACTCCAAAGATGACATCAGGATAATATCTAGAGAAGGAAATGCCACTAACATCCAAGAAATGAAGATTTTGCATAAAAGAATGATGATTTTGAAATAAATGGTATAGTCAATGGGAAGGGATTAGAGATCCTGAGACGCTAGGATCTGGCCTCTTGAAGATTACTTGTTCAAATCCCCACCCTTGATGAGGATTAATCCAGGAGGTGTGTCTTGCATCTTCTGCCTAGACATTGACATATTTGAAGTGTATCGCTCTATTCAGTTCTTAAAACCTCAAACTGCACTCTAAAATACACACTCAGCAGATATTCCCAAGTGATCCCAACCACCTTAGAGATGACTCAGAAAAGCTGTTTGTTACAGAAATTTAAAATTTCCATCCATCTCATGGCAGAAAACAAGAACAGTCTTCTTGGGATTTGGTACCTGACAGGTTATAGTAACTCCGTGAGATGAAAACTTCCTTTCTTTGAGATGGTAGGCTGGCAAGCCTTTGTTAGTGGCAAGCCCAAATTTAAGGTGATGTCCCAAGAACTGGCACATACCCCTGACATAATCATCACAAAAAGCCCTCAGTCATCAAACAATTACTAAGTAAGTTAAGCCTAAAGAGTCTTGCAAACCTCAGGCTTTCCAGACATCCTGCCTATGGACGTAACCAGAGCAATGGACCAGTCTAGCTTTGCAGATTGCAGTGTCCTCTTCAGTGCCCTCAGTTGCTAAAACAGAGCTCTGTTACATCACAGGCACTGGGATAACTCTTCAGGTTGGGTCCCCACCTGTTTATTATAGCACAGTTTATTAAGCTGAGTGCTTAAGGTGTCTTGCTGCAGGTTTAGCAGCAGCTGAAGGAAGCCTTGGAGACTGGGCTGGACCCCAGCAGAATTTTTTCAGACCCGCCCCAAAACTTGCTTTACGCACTCAGGTGCAAGCAGTTATCTGCTGACTTGGGCTAGGAAATGGAGGATAGCTGGGAGCAATCCATGGTGCACCATTCAGCCATGTTGGTGTTTATAAAAGGCAGTGTTCCATGACCACGCCAGCCCCAGGACAGCGGATCTTTTTGTTAACAGTCATAGAGGGCTGCAGTTATGATTTGGTACACAAAGGGTGGGAATGAAAACACGCAGAGCATCCCTCCTTGGGAAGCAGTGCAAAGGGTCAAACAGAACAACAGCCCCCTGTGCACCACGAATGTAAGAACGGCCCTTTCTCATGTTCTTCACAGACGCAAACAAGGAAACCGCATTGGGGGCTGCAGGGAAAGCAAGAGGCCATGGAAGTCATCCTGGAACTGGCAAACAGACAGCAGGAGCAGCTGCTGGGTACAACAACATTGCCCTTTTATGTTCTGCGAAGCTATGCCTGCTAAAACACAAGTCTGTGGGGCTCTGCAACTCGATCGTTCTCTGAGATGGGCCAGATTGGAACTAGAAAAAAATACAAAACCCAGCAAATCCAAGCACCCAAACGGCTGAAGGATGCTTTCAGGTACACAAAGCTGTATATATGCACAGTCAACATCCCATACTTCCTCATGCCAAATGCAACTGAGTCTGCAAAACAAGCTGGTAAAAACCACTACAGGGCATCCCCCCATAAACCACTGGGAAACATAACTCCTAAAGTCTTTCATTTTGATGAAGTTCTGTATTACCAGACTAATAAAGTCAAAAGAAAATGGCATATGAGGTACTACCCTTGAGGGAGTGGAGGGCTGCTGGGCAAGGCTTAGCACACATCTTTGTGACAGCAAAAAACCGAAGGCACAGCTACTTTGTTCTGTCCCTGGGATCCAGTTAACCCTGACTACAGGGCAGAACCTAATTGTTTCTTTCTAAAGGAGTTAGGATAAGGCAGAAGTGAGGGGAAGCTAATCAACCTTTAAATACTTTACCATCTGCTAACAACCAAGTAGTGGTTTAACATTTGCTTTGAGGACAGTTTACCAGCCCCTCCGTATAACAATAAGACCAGGCTTAGGAACAGCCTCTCTGTGATGTGAGAGAGAGAGAGAGAGGAAAGAGAAAAAAAGAAAGGCAATACATGGGAGGATGTATACAGCATCTAATGCTTTACTAAGGAGTGCTTTGCACTTACAAACACCAAAATATTATGCATGTCACTACTGAAAATATCATTGTTTTCCAGCAAGATTGTGAGCTCATAAAATAAGATGAAGCAGACTATAAACTGGCAGTTGATATTCCCCAATCTACGTGTGATACACATTAATGGGAAAACTTATTCTGGATCCAATATTTGACCTTAAAAGGCCGAGGAAGGATCCTCACTACACTGCCTAAGAGCTGGTTCAAGTAAATTACACCCATAACTCGCCTAGTGCATCTGTGGAAGGAAAACAGCCACAGAGTCTCTCAGCACTAAATATTAATGTCCAGACAGACAAAAGCAGCGCTAGGAACACTGTAATAATATCACCGGCAGACACTCCATGTGTTTCTTTGGGGCATTGACACATCAGCACTAGGAATATGCCTATTGTCCCACATTAAACTAATGACTTGTTCTGAGACATTCCTCTGGGAATCACAGATGTTATTTATATTTTCAGACATTTAAAGGGATTAAAGTGTGTTTATTCTCAGTAATCTTGTTTGTAGAGAAAGATATATACAGGCATCAGGAGTATGCATTTCAACACTATTGGGGATGACCAAATGCACAGTGTCACTGACAGCCACCTACCCTCCTCATCAGTATTCAGGACCTCCGAAAGTCTCACCAGCCTGGCCGCTTCCATTGAAACTATCTATGAATTGCAGGCTGGAGGCACTTCTGATAAACTGCTCCATGAGCTCTTGGTGACAGCAAGCTGTGCATATAGCCAAGAGATCCAGCTGAAAATTAAACTGCATGTCAAGTAGCCCGATTCATGGAATTGCTCTAGGCTGGCATAAAATATCTCTGGTTGAAGACACACAAGTAGAGCACTGGGCGACAAGCTATGCCCTGGGCTATGAGGAAATTTATAAGCCATTTTTATGAAACAGACGTGCCAAAGTACTGGGGTGGTGGCAAAACGAGTAGCTGGCCAGGAGCTGAGGTGCACTGCAAGCATCCGGATGGATACAGGAACAGCTGCAGGCTAGGAGGGATGGCAGCCCTGCCTGCAGAGAGACGGTGCTGTACAAAGCCCGCCGCAGCCTGCGCTACCCCGGCGGCAGCCAGAGGCGAAGGTAAACCGGCTCAAGTTGCTGCCGAGCGGCTCCGGTACCGCCGGCGCTCCTGCCCCGGGGCCGCTGCCGCTCCGACACCTCCCGACTGCCGCGCCACGCTCGGGGTTCCTCCCCGCACGGCCCCGGCTGCACGCCCGGCTGGCAGCGGCTTTCGGCCAGGGGTGCCCGGGAGCGATCCCCGCGCCGCCCCGCTCTGCCGGCACCGGGACCGGCACCTCTCCCCCATTCCCGGCCGCCGCCGCCTCCCCGCCAGGCTCGCTCCTTACCCGTCTCTTTGTCCTGGGCGGCTTCCAGGTGCAGGTCGCTGAGGAGATGCTCCAAAATCTTCTCCGGCGTCCCCGACACCACCACGTATCTGTCGGAAAGCAGAGAGTCCCCGGAGTCATCCTCGGTGGAGGACTGCGAGCGGCTGCTCCACTCATCCTCCTCGTCCTCCTCGTCGATGTACTTGAAGTAAGGCACGTCGAAGGTGGGCAGCGGCCGCTCCCCGCCGCGGCCCGCCAGCGCCTCGGGCACCCGCACCCTGCCGCTGCCCATGGCGCTCGCTCCCTGNGGAGCCGCGGAAGCCTTACCTCCCGCGCCGCTCGGGGGCCGGGCTGCGTGACCACACCTTCCGCAGCACCAGCGCCGCGCCGGCCGCCTCCCGCGCCCGCTCGCCGCCGCCTCCATCGTCCACCTTCCGTGCGCAGGGGGACAGAGAGAGCGCGGTCAGTGCCCGCCGGGGCCGGGGCTGCGGCTGCCGTCCCGCCGCGGCCGCCGCCCAGGGGGGGCCGCTGCCGGAGGCTTAAACTGGGGAGGGGGCTCTTTGCACCCCGGGACAGGGAGGCGGAACGGGCTCCCCTTTGTGAGCGGCACTGGGTTCCGTGTGTCGGATTTTAATTCACAGAAGCCAGTGGGAGGGGGGCTTTGAATATGCGGGTTTCCGTGTCCCCAAGGTGATGGCTTGTTTAATTCCCAGACAGTCAAACAAAGCGGGGGACAGGTAACAATAGTCTGAGAGCGGCAAGTGCTCCCGAGCACGCCACTAATACAGAGGCAGAATACACCTTCTGTAAAGCTTCTCTCCTGTACTTCAATAAAGGCAACAAAAGCAGCGGGGCGGGCATGTAATGTGTGCCTCTGAGTATCTCCTAAAATACTCCATATACGGATCTCCCTTCTTTTCAACAACTTTTAACCTGGGAAACAAACACCCGCACAGAAAGTTCAACCCAGTGACCGCCCCGTGTGTGAATGTTGGCTAAGCTGGAGTTAGGGAGCAGGGAGGGAGAAAGTCGGTGTCCTGAAACGGAAGGGAGCTGCACCGCCATCCATTTGTGCACACGCAGCCCACATCCCCAGCGCAGCCCAAGCGAGCTGACTGAGCAGTGCGGGAGATGAGGGCTTGCTGCTGACTGAGCAGGGCGCATTGAAACACGGCGGCTGCCGAAGAGCGGCGCGCAGCCCCCTGCGAGATTCTCCTGGCAGATTTAGCCACCGGAGAGTGAGCGACACAAAAGAGGCAGCTGTTTCAATGCAAGCATATCCAGTAGGTGCTGTTCCTCTGATTCTGACCTGGTTTAGTTATATTGTTCAGTATGTCAAACACACATATGAAGGCCATACACATACTACTCACAGAAGAGAAAAGAGCATTTGTGCATCAAGTGTACAGTATCCAGCAGTGAGAAAGACTTTGAATGGGTTAAAAATTGCTGAGGAACAGAGCTACCTTGGCAAAACAAGGGAGAGAAACCACTTTATGATTCCTCTTTCTATTATTTTATTTCCTATTATAAGACCCAGTGAATCTGACTGCTACTTCTGGTTGTCACTGTGGTGCAGGCATGCCCAAAGATGAAGACCCTGCCCTGAAGAAGTTTTCTTTATCAGTAAAGAACATGTAGAATTGATCTATTAAATTTCTGCAAGGTCAGAAATACAGGTACTGAGCCAATTAATGTCAGATATTCATTGTAACACTCCCAGGAGACATTACTGAGCAGCCGCGTTACAGGAATACTGATGCATAATTGTAATCTTCCATTTCACTGGCCGTGGTTTTTTGTTGCCTACATGTTTGAAAAACTGCAATGAAAGAGGCAGCAAAAGAGAAGGAGAGGAAGAATGAGAAACAGGCACAACATTAAAGCAATCCAGTAAAAGGGAGATTTATCCAAACATATAAATCGCTCCATTTCTCTGTCTCTTCTCTGGCATTTCCATCCTCTAAAATAGCCCCGATCCTCATTTCCCTGTGCTCACTGACATTCCAAACTGCAGCACACATGGAGAATGTATGTGATGTATGGTGCTGTATTTGTACAAGCCATCTATTTCCTCATAGATGGGAATGGATTTTAAGCACACCCATATACATTACATACATGAGCAGCTGGCAGCAAGTCAACAGGGAGCACTGGGAGGGTGAAAGCTCTCTCATACTGAAAGGACATTAACAATGGTTGGTGTGGAAGACAGTGTTTGCCCCTCAGCATCTCACTAGGAAGATATATTTTCAAAAAACCTTTGGAGTAGGTGCTTGCAAATCTACAACATAAAGTGCCTCAATGGTAAGATTTTCATGAGGCTCTTCCTCTTGTCCTTGCCTCTTTTAGCAATTTGAAGGAAGAGAAAAATCAATCTATTTTATCAGGAAAGACAAAAATTGTGCAAAACTAAGGTCAGTTGGGTTCAATTTGGATTTTCAATTACCTATAATAAATATTTCCCCAAAAAAGGAGAGGAATAGAGAATTCCTTTATTTTGCTATCTTATGTCAAAAACAATTTCACTTTAAGGGAAGAATTATTATTTCATTAAACCTCCACTTATACATGACATATTTTTGTGTTCAGTCAGGCCCTTTAATCATCCAAGCCGCAACAATTAACCTGAACAAAGCAAAGTACAAAGGCAAACCCTACATATTTTCACAAGTTCCGATTTCAATACAGATATTACTCTAAAATGACATCAAGGCACGCTTCATTTATCAGAATCTGGAATGGTCCATGAAATAATTCTTGCTGGAAGAAAACCGGGCTGCTCTCAGCATGCTCTATCTAAATCCCGCGGCAGATGAGAAGGAGGATGCAAGGGGCCCCCAAGTGACAGCAGCGTGTACTGAAGGGCAAGGCAGCACCCTAGCCGAGTGCCTGAAAGTCAGCAGGCTGACTCAAGAGACGTTCTCATCACGCTCCCAATTAGCAACAAAGCCTCCCAGCACTTTTCCAGACCTTCACACAGCCCTTGCAGCCTGTGCTGGCCATGCGGGGGCACAGCGGCACGGCACTACCATCGCTCATTTAATGGCTGGACAGAAGAACTGGGGCAGAGAGGCCACAACACAATCCCAGCTCGCTTGGGTGACGCTGCACCGGCACCTGGGCTTTGAGCCCCCCACGCTGCCTGTCTGATATTTACTTTGCTCCAGCGCAGTGGGTAGGAAATTACTCCCAGCAGCCTTGATCAGAATACATTTGGACCTGAGGTGGGACAGGAAGGGGTAGAGCACCAAAATGCCACAGAGGTAAACTGCCATCTCGCTTTACATGTGGCATTATGCACACTCTCCCTGTCTCATCTGTCCCTTCAAATGCACCGATCACATCCTGTTTGGATGTTATAATCAATACGTGGTGCACATTACCCATCACTAGGAAATTTAGCTGGCTCTGCATCTGTCAACTGCTATATTTCACATTTATTACAGCTTTTAATTAATCATCTCTTGATAGCTAAACACAGCACTATCAACCTTGATGTCAGTTCCCAGCAGGAGTTTCAAGTAAACAGCAAGGTTCTCTGGACTCAGTGGATCTTCCAACCAATATTATAGCCAATTTTCCACTCCTCTCATCCATCTTCCTAATACTGAGGTAAGCCATTTATCTCCCGGGTAATATATTTTAACAGCAGACAAGTGCTACCTTTATTTTCAGCATGAAAGGAACCCTGGGGTAGTATAAATATTTATATGCTTATAGGAATGAAACGGCTGGAAGTCCTTGCTTAGCGGGCCTCAACTTGTGAGTTACTCTCTGCATGAGTAGGAATATGACCCCCTGAATTAGCACAGAGGCAGAAGGAAGCAGAGGTACCCATGGCAGTGTTGAAAACAGCCACAGTGGGCTGGCTTCCTTATGGGAGGCATTAGGTTTCTGGGTTATTTGCAATTGGCAGGGAAGAACCCAATCTCTGGCCAAAGCAACTGGTACCTTTGGTATGAGGGATATTCCTGTGTTCCTTGAATTCCTGAGTTTGGCCTTTTAATTAATTAAAAGGGGATCCAACACCCAGAATACACTGCCCCCTCTCTTCCTGTGAGAAACCTCCATTGCTAGAAATAGTATTTAAAAGCTGCTCTACTTTCCAACAGCTTTCTAAAAGGAAAAAAACCAGTATGCTCTGCAACAGACAGTGTATTCAGAAGCCTGCTTCACTGAAAAGAAAATCCATTTTCACATAATTTCTCCAGGACAGGGCAGCTGTGCAACGATTTATTTCTTTATCCATGTTACCATTACTGAAGTGCTTGTTAGGCTGGAACATCCCTAACCAGCAATGCAAACTATGCACTTCCCAATGATAGCACTTGTGTCCAACACCTCTTCACCTGCTTTTTTTAAAAAGGGATCAGACACAAACGTACCCCAGCCAATACCAGATCCAGACAGATTCATACTCTGCCAGTTTCAGTGGGTAAAAAAGTAATACAGGAACTAAGAGATAAGCTATGAGACACCTATAAGCTTAATGGAGCACAGAAAATCCAGTGCACAGACAGATTTTCCTGCTGCTAACCAACCAAGGAAAGGCAAAGAGAATCTTCTTTGGGCAACATACAACAAAGCAAACTTTACACAGGGTATCTGCTTCAAAACCACATTAAATAACAAAGAAATTGCCTCTTCCAGAAGTTATGGAGAGCAGGAACATTTTGTTTTCATAGCATAATTTGGTAAAACTGACTCAACACAATCAGATAATGTCAATTGCTTCTGCCTCTATGTCTTTTGATGCTGGTGCCAGGTCATGCCCTTGAGAGGTACGGGAAAAGGCATACCTCAAGGATTCCCAGGGCTGTTTGTGTTCTGAAGAGGAGACTGCTCCCCTCAGTGAATCTAAGGAGCTTCCCTGTGCACAAAGGAATATGTCCATGTAAGCAGCGTGAAACAAAAGAGCAGCATCAGGAAGTGGGCTTAGATGAACAAGATGAAGCTTCCACCGTCATGCAAGAAAGTGTTCAAATTGGTGACAGAGCCTGACAAAAGCCACAAAATAACAAGATCCTCATTTCCAAAGAGTGACTGTTTGGTTGGGTAGGTGTCTTTTTGCTTGGATGTTATAATATCTCTGGTGTACATTATCTATGCAAAAGAAGAATTACAAGAACATGAAAAAGACAGAAAAGTCAAGTCCAAAAACTGAGAAACACTGACTGGTACTCTTTGTATTATCTAATGTAGTTCCTTTGAATAAAACACTTTTTTTTTAAACTTTGTCCTGCTCCATCCCTATGCCTTTTCCTTGTTCAGCGTATGTTGAGACTTCACTTTGAGCTTGGGTCCAAGGTGAGACAAAAGGTTTAGTCTGTTGGGATCCTGCTGTACCCATTGCAAAGGCCCCTGCAGTGTGGCACTGAGGTCCCCAAGCCTGCCCACTGAGAACTGGGTTGGACACACCAAAAGTGACAGAGTTCAATCTCTGTCCTGGCTCATTGCATCCTACAAGCGCATCCTGGTTGTAACAGCCAGGAGCTGCAGCTGTACAGGAAACCCTTCGCAGCTCAGGCTGAAGCATGCTCAGAGCTTCCAGAGCCTTCTAATATTAACCTGCAAAGCTCTAGAAACTCTTTACAGAGCTTGTACAAACTGCATATTTTGGCCTCTAACTCAGGTCAGATTTGGGCAAATATTTATGAAGATGGCAAAAAACCCCCTAAGACTCTTCCCCAAAGGGATTGCAGATCCCACTTCAGAAGAATAAGGGCATAAGAACTTTTCAGAGAACTACTGCCATTTTTTTTTTTTTAACATAGAAAACAGTATTTACCCCTAACTTCACTCTTAGGTGCTTCTGAACCATGCTGGCTGCATTTTTCATATAAAATTACATAGACTAAGGCAGACACCTTTCAGAATAAATAGGTAAGATGCAACAATTCCTAGAAGTAATAGAAAATGAAGTTTTACAATGTGAGACATTTGCTAGTGCTAGTAATAGACAATGAGGTGAGTCCTGGCTGTAAAATATAAGCACATTTATACTGCAAACATAAAAGAAAGTTAAAAAAAAAAAAAGAAACACAATGAATGACATTCTATTAACAGCTCTAAGATATGCTTTCAGACAGCTTCTATCAAGACTAAAGACGATCGCCTTCTTACCCTTCATTGTGTTTTTCCCTGGAATCTGTTATTGTGGAAACTGCAAAATTACATCTAAAGTCATCAAAGTACAAACGTACAAAAATTACTCTATTCTTTGCAGGCTATTCCTCTTTATTGGACAAGAAAATGGAAGTGAACAGATCACAATTAACACAAAGGTGGATGACAAAATCTCTGATCTCTGTGGATAATCCATCTCAGAATATGTTACTGCATTTCACACAGTTTCAAGAGAGATCAAAATCTGTATTAAGATGTTTGATTCACTTTCAACTACAATAGGAGAAAAGCTTTCAAAGTCACCAGCACAGCTTAACCCCACTATGTAAGGAGGAGACCAGCATTTTTTCTGCAGTGGTTACGCTCCTTTTATTTTAGAAGGATGAAAATAAAAAATAGTTACTACTCTACCTCAATTTAAAATGTCAAAACATGAAATGTTTTCAGTGGAACTGCCTGTTTTGTAGTTGCAAGATCACCACTTTTTCCGAGTTTCAAGGGAAAAATTACAGGACTGCAGGATCATCAACAATAGTTTGTGATATGACAATTCTTAAGTATAAAAAAAAGTTACATAAGGCTGTGTTATTTCATTTCACTATAAAATACAGCTCATAGGATATACATATTGCATTTTATTATTTTTTCTGATGTCATGATCTTTTCCCGAGTTCTCTGTACTCTAATGTTTTTGTTTTCCTCTGCAGTTGTTAAATCCTTTCATAAACGTGGGCTAATCGCAGTATACTGGTAGAAATCGACTAATGACATTAAAATGCCTCACACAGTGATTTTGTTTTGGCTCTCAGTGACTTCTGACCAGTCTGCAAAACCATAAAACACTCCAAATTTTTGACCATAACCTTCCTTCATGAAAAAGCACCCAGGCATTGTACCAAAACTTCCCAGTGGTCCCACACTGAGCTATCAGTCTTACAGATGCACAACAACATTCGGCTCAACACAACTTCCTCTGAATTTATCAACTACACAAATGGTGATAAAACGAGCATGAGCCACAACACGGGGAAAAAAAATCAAAATCCTTTGTTGCTGAAGCCAATTTTGAATACTGTGTCTGATAATGCACAGAACAAGCCCTTTTAGAAAAGCTGTTGGTGCTGTCATCTGCATACTGAGCCTCCGCAGCAAAGGCAACGCTAATAACAAGTTATCCTTGTAGAGGGGTCAAAAGGACAGTGCTGGTAAGACAGAGATGACAGACAACAGGCATCAGGGAAAAGATTAATATCCCTACACAGTCATACATCAAGGAACACAATTTTTGCCTGTAATCCCGAAACTGCTGAGAGTAGGATTATTTCTGCTTTATTACTAAGAAGAAAGAAACCACTCATGGGAATAGGGCACTGCTAAATGTGAGTCCTTATGTGAGCAGGAGGGCTGCAGTTAGGTCCCAAGGAAATGGAAAAAAAAAAAAAGCTCAGTTGCATGATGTTCCCAAGCAGTGGTCCCACTATAAGCAGGGTGGAGGGGTTCATTCTGCAGGCCACTTAAAAATATGAAAAAAGTTTCTGTAAAGAAAGGCAAAAGAAGTGAAAAAAAGGACAAAC
This sequence comes from Pomatostomus ruficeps, assembly GCA_013400735.1. Taxonomy (NCBI): domain Eukaryota; kingdom Metazoa; phylum Chordata; class Aves; order Passeriformes; family Timaliidae; genus Pomatostomus; species Pomatostomus ruficeps. The sequence goes on from VYZT01053550.1 coordinate 39,393, forward strand.
CTCATGAAGCTTTTCATAGAATCATAGAATTGTTTATGTTGGAAAAGACCTTTAAGATGAAATCCAGCCAGAAGGTTCACAGTTGAAAGGAAAAAACCCTTAATGTTCTTTGGAAAATAACAGAAGTATAAAATCCATGACTGAAACAGGAATCCTGGTGTATGCTTCTCCATGGCACACTTTGCTGGTGCTGAGCTGCAGCACAGCTGCAGGCACAGTGTTTGGTCATGTCACAGCAGACTAACTGCAAGAAATGCCCTGAATGGACCAAATTGTCCGTACCTCTGACTGGCCCCCAATTTCCTCCAAATATATTTAAGGTGAGAACACTTTAAGGATTGGGCTTTCATGAAAGGAAGCAACAAGTAAAAGCGGACACTTTCTAAAATAACATGAAAAAAAACATTTCTGGTGTCACAACCACCAAAGTAATGTTATCATAACCCTAACACTCCACAGCTCTTTGTTGGTTAATGAGAAATGTCTTCTCACTACAACTGAAGGCTATGCATTTCAGTTCTCCCTTTCTTGGAGCACACACTTTTCACAGCTATTAGTGGGTAAGTCTGGTAGCCTGACAGACAGCTACCACCTTGGTAAGGACAACTGAGGAGACCTTCTCTCTGCAACCGTACAAAGCAGAGGGGAAAAAAGAAAGGGCAACAGAGTAAAGAGAGACAAAAGATGCAATGATGATATTAATATCACTATCATTCTCTCACAGCTGGCAGGACAGTATTTACTTGAAAAAATACCAGGACATGGAAGAATTGCAGGCTTAGAGCATCTGTATTTGTAGAAAAACTTGCACTACACCAGGGCAAATTAACCTGACTGTAGAACAAAAGGGGCAGATGCCAACCATCCCTTCCAGTGGCCTTGCAATTAATGTGGTGGGGTGTGGAGCTGGTTGGAAATTTTCCAATGAAGCTTTTTCTTTTCACTGAAAAAGTATTAATTCACTGCAACAGAAACTGTGCCAGAACATGCCAGTTTGAACAGAAAGTGGCCAGCCAGACTTCCCCCACTGCCTGCACATAATGCTCACCCCAGGCTGGCAGGGCTTCTGCATCCCCAGCCACACAGGAGCTCAACAGGCCTGGAGGTCCAGGTCCCAAGGTAAGTGTCAGGAAAATTCATTTTGTGTTTCTGCCCTAAGAGAGTTTTGCAATTGCACTATTTTCACCAGAATTAGAACTGGTTTTCTCCCAAAAATGTAAAGTTTCTGTCAGGACAAAAACTCAAAGGCCACATGCAACTATTACCTTTGCGAATAGAATTAGAACTAGAATAGAATAGAATAGAATAGAATAGAATAGAATAGAATAGAATAGAATAGAATAGAATAGAATAGAATAGAATAGAATAGAATAGAATAGAACAGAACAGAATAGGAACATGCAGATGAAACAACAGTTCAATCCCCAGCTATCTGGGGGAGACACTAGATGTCAGTGACAGTGGTTCAAGCCTTAGCTGCACTGAAAAGCATGAGGGAAATGATATAAAAACTGCAGGACACATATTTCGGCCAGGAAGGGGGGAGGAGTGCCAAAGCTTCCAGGAGCACTGCAGACTTAACCTGGATACCCTAGGACTGATAACACATACTATATTACCAAATGCCTCAGGGAAAGAGAAATGGACTGTGTGGATATACAGAATTTATCCTTGAGAATAATCCTAACATCAAACAGGCAAAATTGTAGAAATTACTGGCATATGAGAGAAAACAGATAACACCTTGATTAACATCTATCAGGGCTGGAGCTTGGCTTCTCTGGCAGCCCCCATACAGCTTTCACTCAAGAATGAGAACTGCAGAACACAGCTCACTAACATTAGTGGATTTAATTTATTAATGTAGACTAATATTCACCTTGGTAAGGACACGTGTACAAAGGCCCTACACCCTTTATAATGGAAGCAGCAATAAATAAGGTCTCCTGAAGAAACGGAAGAGATGGCAGTAAATATATGACACTGTCGGCCTTATATTTGCTCTAATTACCAGTTCTGAACACATACAACTTGTAAGTCAAACAGATAAGACTGATGATGCCTTTCTTTGTCTTTCACTCCAACTTATACTAGGTGTGTAGTAAAATATTATTTTAAAAACCTCACTTATTCACTTACTATCTCTTAGAGAAACCTTTATCTCTTGACTTATGTCCATAACACCTCTCAATGCTCCAATAAATATAAAATAAAATAAAATAAAATAAAATAAAATAAAATAAAATAAAATAAAATAAAATATGTACTCTGTTCCCATTATAAGCCACAATTCTAAACTAGGAAGGTTGAAACTTGCCTATTGCTGCTCATTACACTTATCACTCTAAAGCATATATCTTTTTGTTGAAGTGTTATACTCAAGGAAGGATGTAGCTAATTTTTCAAAAAAGAGTACTCAGCAAAGGTCAGGAGCTGGTTCTGACCTCCTAAAAGGCTTAAGTAAAACTCTGAAACTGAGAATACTATATAAAGCTGAAGCTCATTCTCGAGAACTCCAGAATCACACTCTCTCAAATGCACTGACATTTAACACCAAGTGTGAAAAAGCACTGAGTAAAGGAGTAAAAACAAATAACAACCCAAAGCTAATGTTTAAAATCAAAACAATTTCTTTAACTCCTAGACCAACAGCAGTCATCACAAAGTAGAATTTATACCCTGTGGTTTGGTGGTTGTTTTCAACCAAGTTAGACATAATATAGTGATTTCTTTTGAGGAAAGCATGAATCACAATGGCTACAATTTTCTTGCGTTTGGATGACAGTTTTAATTCTCTCCAAAATAGTCTGAAATCACCAGCTTTTTACTAATGCTTTCTAATGGTTCTTCTCTTGTTAATTAATTCATGAATCTAAATCATTCAAACATAGATAAGCCACTAATCACTCGCAGACTTGATAACAGATCCTAAGTAGACAGAAATGTGTAGAGCATGCAATAAAGCTGCCAAAAAAAAAAAAGGGGTGGTGGGGGGGGAGGAGTTAGAAGGAAAAATAAAACTCACCCCTTCCACCTACTAGCAGGAGATTTGATTCTGCATTTATTATGCAGGATAAAATGCTCACTGATGTCAATAGTCAACTATAGAAATGGGAAAAATCAGACTGCTTCTATATAGAACGCTTTTTTCTAATGTTACATGTACAGGAGCAAATCAAAGGATCAATTTTTTTTTTTATTTGTTTTGGTACAGTTTTTTGTCCACATTTAGCAGATGGAAAACATAAAAGAATAAGGGAGGTGGGAAAGAGCAGGTTAACAATCAACTCTTGTCAGCAATAATTAATTCAGAAGTGGAGGTTATAGCACCCAAGAAATAAAGAAATTTTATTGCAGAAAAAGAAGAAAGGTGCTTTCTTGCATGCCTACATAAAGTAAAATACTATTAAATGATTAAGTTTTCATGTATTGAAGCAAAGCAAAGTGTCGTAAACAATATAAATTACAGAAAAACATATAATGACACATTACGAAGCACCATTTTATATTTATTTCTATTTTATGATTTTAAATAACCACATATTAATTTACTTTTATTTTGTTCCTGATGGAATCATGTACCTGCTTGTTATGTGCCTACATGCTCTAAATTTATTTCAGTAGGAATGTTGGGAGTCTCCTCTCTGCTTTCCTTAGATAATACAATCGTGCCCAGCTTTAGAAGGGAGGTAAGTTAGTTATACCAAGGACAACCTCAACATTTATTCAAGTTATGCAATGAAAAAAGCATTGTTACCATGGCAACTGGTAAATCACATTGTATCTGCAATGAGATGCAAGGCATCTTGAGTAAACTCTCATCTGCCTCCTTGTGTGACCTCCTCCGCAGGGAACGGTTCCTTTGTGGAGGAACACTTGAAGAACTGTGGCATAGTCCAGATTTCACTGTCTCTTCTGCAAAAAGTTGACAGAAGTAATCCAAAGTGTTATTTTTGCATGGGGAGATTTAACCAGATCTATCATTAGAATAGGAAGAAGTACTGGAAAAAAAAAATAAAATCTTGCATGTTTTGCTGGGATTTGCCTCAATCAAGGCCATGAAACTTTACAATGGCAGCGTACCTTAAACTCATTTTGCACCCCCTGCATCAGAAGACCATTCACAACAGCACTAGAAAGAAAAGCCTTGCTGCCAGCATGGAGGCTGCCAGACATGCAGCAGCACATCATGCTGGCGCTGTTACCGCCTCCAGCCATCTGCTCCACCCTTCTGAGGGATGCTGCTGCCTCCAAAACAAGGACATCTGATCTACCCTCAACCAGGCTGCTGCATGTTTTGCCAGGCTCTGATATTATCAGCCCCTAATATACCAGCTCTGCCTGAGAGGGCCTGTCCTCCTCCCCACAGTAGGGGACAATGTTTTCAGAACACCCCTCAAACCAATCTGCTCTACTGACAGTCCCATCCATAAAGCCTGTACTTCCCTGCTGCCCTTTTCCAGCACTTCTTCAGTCACTATCATGCCTGCATAAGGCTCCTCCTCCATTAAATTCACTATGAGGAACAGCAGTGACACCAGGTTCCCAAATATCTTCCTTGGGTCATCCCCCTTCTCCTTCCTCAAAGTATCTCCTCTTTATTGACCTCCTGAGCAAGCTGGTGTTACCTACAGGGAGAGAGTGACACTCCACGATGCCACGTATCAGCTTCTGACACCATACTGTATGCACAGTGATTTCTTCAGTCAGCTGAGGACTGCAACGGTCCACTGACATATACCTTCTGATCCCATTCTTTTCCTCTCATCCCATCCCATTACTTTCGGACTGCATAGTATATACTACTTAGACACTGCCAACACCTCTTATGCCACCCAAGAAATACTGAAATTCTCACATATCTCTGATCCTGGCTTCCCTTCCCCCATTTCTAGTTTTGATTCCTTCCTGACCATCATAGCTTTAAACAATTTACATAGCTTTCTACAGCTGCATCTTTTTCATGTATAACCTTGAGATCTCATCTAACCAACTTCTCTCTCCTTACTCAGGAAATTATTTTTAAGTCATATATCTCATAAATTCACCTTCTCTCATAAGTCCTTCAAGAAATGACTTCTTAAACCTGTTTACTTTGTCATTGCTGGGCTTTTCCTTCCCACATGGTTGGTCATTTGCTATTTGACCTGAACTTTGATAGATAAGGAGATGCTGTGGGTGAAGAAGACATGCGGCCTGGAATTCACCTTCTATTACAGAGCATTGGAGTAACAGAAAGATAAAATGAGATGTGTGAACAGATGACCAGGTCTTAACTCCCTAATAGAACCCTGTAGAGAGGGTTACAATATCCAAGTACTCCAGGGAAATAACTAATGATCCTTTCTTCAGTTGAGTCATGTTTCAAGAAGCAATTGCATGAGTTACTAAGTGCTTGAGACTGCCTCAGTAATTGCAATGGTTTATTTTATGCATCATCATAACTACAGCACTAGGTCAGGAGTACATGTGCCTTATGGATGCCTTGAATTTTAACACAGGTATTGGAGGCAATCAGAAACACAGAGACCACAATGGGTGGCGGCAGGGAGAGTAGGGGAAAGACAAAGTCGTTAAAATCCTATCTAAACCATTAGGTTTCTGTGAAATTTTTAATAAAATCAAATATATTTTCTGATGACCCCAAGCAAAGTTGCTTAGATTTTCTTCTGCTCCCCTAAAACACAAGTGATCACAACCTAATGTTCCTGAAATCTGTTGGAATTTTTTTCCACTGTAAGTAGTGAATGTGCAGTTTACAGTGTAACAACCCACTCAGTAAAGACAAAAAATGAAAACAACAAGCCTGTTGTTTCTGTCTTACACCTCTGTTTATTCCAGATGAAACATCCCTGTGCAAAACATGTTTCTACATCTACCCTCAGTCTGTGCTGGTGCACTGGCTGCCTGCTAACAACCAGCAAAGAGGGGGATGAGACTTAGGCTCATGAACATTTACTTGGCATGGGAAGCACGATCTCTACACAGTGCTACTCCCCTGACCTACCAAAACGATGCTGCACCAAGGATATTTTGTGAGGACACACATCCAGGGTGTGGAAGGCTATGTTTGTGCAGCAACAGAAGGGGTTTGTTAGCAGCTTCCTGGGCATCCCCATCCTCCTGACATTATTCAAACTCCTTTCTACAGTCACTTTTCCTTTTAGCTATGTAAGGCTTCACTGGCACAGAAGGACATTTTTAGGATAACAGTAAGTTGAAGTGCTGTCATCACCAAAACTTTCAGGCTATTTGAAGATCTTGAAGGCAATTTCTCTCCACCCCCATAAACTTCAAACCGTTCCCCTATGATAACTCAAGAAAAGCACTGCTAACCTTCAGCACTGTTTTTCCAGTTACTGTGTTTCAAGGTTAGCAGTGTAAAAACACTAAACCAACCCAGTTTTCAAGGTCAAAATAAAAAATGCAGCAATGATGTTCCACAGTAACTTTCATTCATTTGGTATTCAGGATGCATTCTTTCTGAATATCAAATCACAAAAACATTGCAAATTCATCAGATTTTAAGCTTTAGTATATTAAACATTAGATTATGCTAAAAATAAAATGCAGGATTTCATTTGATCTTATTAAGATGCTGCTGTACAGCATGATTTAAAGCCTTTAATTATCTATATCTCTATATTATCTCAATTGTTATTTCAAGATAAGCAAATTCATAACAATGCATTTTAATGGAAAATATTCATATACTAAAAAGTGGTAAAGGATTAGAAATCAAAAAGTTGAATGTCAAGATGCTAAAAATGAAAATGTTTCTCTACATTGTGTCTGCCAGGAAAGCAAGAGCTCACACGACATTTGGCAGTGATTTCCCATGATGAAGCAACTCTTCGGTGCTTTCATTTCCATAAAAGCCCTAGTCTATTTAGAGGTAGCTCCTTGTCCTTAACAAGGCAATACAGATAAAGTTCATTAAATACATTGTCTAAGGTAGGAAAATAAAGAAGTTTTGCTGTAGCCATCACTTAACCTGTGCATGGGGGAGAAAAAGTAAAATAATTGGAACAAATTATTATTTGTTCTAATTTCTTACAAAAGCAAAGGTGATCTGGACATAGTGGTATTGCGTGTTCTGCTGCATTCACAAAATTGCCCAAATGAAGACTCTCTGGAATGGGATGTATTATTAGACCTTAATCAATAGGATTTTTTTCAAGCAGGCTGGGCATCCAACCATTTGACGCAGATCTTTACCACATGTAAGAGCACTGGAATACCGGAAACTGCAGCATTAATGAATTACAAGGAAGACTGCAAATGCCTATGATTTTAGAATTAATTTTGACAATATAATGGTCAAACAACTTTTACAGCTTTTTGATACTTCTGTTGGAATGCTGAATCTTCATTTCTTCTTACAGCAGGTAAGACATGACTTTCTACCATAACTAAATGAGTAAATTGCTACTTGTTTTACTGTTTCTATTCTTAGGGGATCCTTAATACATATTGAACATCACACAGATTAAAAACTAATAACATTTTAAAACAACAGTTATATGCATGATTTACTGCATAGCTTTTGTCTAATGCAAATATTTACTGTTTACATGTCACTGCAATGAAAACAGTACATGTCAATTGATTAACCAGTAAAAATATCAGACAGAACTGGAGAGCATTGCTACAGCAGCTGCAAGGGAAAATGGTGTGGTGAAACTAAGTTTTGCTGCAGGGAAGAGACAGTCATAGCTGCACGTATACATATGGGTGTCTGTGTGACAGCTGAGGGTGGGAGAGTGAGAACAGACGAGTTACAGGGAGCATACGGCCACCCAGGGCAAGAGCAGAGAAGCTCTGCTCCACACATGGCTGCAGATCCCACACAAATCAGCACACATACCCACAGCTCTGCTGTAAATTTGGAACACGTTCCCCCAGTTCCTGCATACATTCCTACAAGGACGTGTCTAAAATGAAGTAAGACAGGTAGATCTTTAGGGGTCCCTAGAAGTGAAAGCTGTAGTTGTTACTCTGAAAAAAAAAGATTTTATAGGGGCCATTTTTAAGAAAGTACCTGATTTGAGTATGCCACATTAAAAATCTGCCACCTGAAGCAAGCTGCAGGTGGTTCAGGTGTTCAGACTTAAAAAGGGCAGCTGCTTCAACCTATCTATAGTATCACTCAGCCACCCAGTGCACCCTAACTACTCAAACACCCCTTTGATGGCCAAGACTCAAAGGGGTTGAAACTCTTCAGAATCTGCTAGACAAAAACCTGATGCAATCTGAAAAGAGGAAGAGGAGGAGATGACTGTCAGAACAGATGGGTCACCAGGAGAGAGCAGCTTCTTTATGTTAACAACTGAAACTGTGTGTTTGAATGACTGGTTCATTCTACAGTGTGAAAAAGGGTTCCACAAGTAGTCATTGTAAGAGATTGTCTTTGCTTTTAGCCAAGTACGCAGTTTGTTTAATGAATAAATACATACAGCCCATGCACATATAGGTAAGGGTCTCTACAGAAGGAGAACAGGGACAATGAGCACCACAGATTCCTTGATGGAGAAGGATTCTGTCATGTCCTTGGTGAAATCCTGAGAGAGGCCCCAGATGTAGGAAGCCATCACCTGCAATGTGCAGGATTTGATAACTTCCCAGCGGCACTGGGCACTGCTGAAACTGCATTGGAAAAATCTTGCAATGCCGATGATAAAGCAGGTAGGAAAATCTTCTGTCTAGGCTTAATTTACTTCTTCTATCTCTGTAGGAAATAGGAGTAAAGAACTCACTGCAAACAGAGTTCTGCTGAGAAGCCACATGCTTCTTTTACATAAATTCATCAAAATCTAAGAAAGCAAAAAGAAATCAATATAGCCCAATGATTAGCTCAATATAGGTACTGTATAGAGATTGACAGATTATTTAGACAGACTGAATTAATGTGTGGATTCCACTGAAAAGATTCCTTTTTCTCCCCTGAGAAGACAAAGCCAGAGTGTAAGGACACTTTCTAGTTATTTGCCATTCATACAAGGAAGCCCAGGCCTGAATATATCTGTTTTTTAGCTCAAAGCCTGAACAACCAGGCTTTGCACATGAGAACTGAAATTCTGGCCACTTCAGTCAGGTCTGATTAGTGTCTTCTCTGACCCTGACTACATCCAGTCTCTATTAACATGCTAAATATGGCCAAACAGCATATATTATAAACAGTAAATCGATTTAACAGTTGTATTTCTATCCACAGATATGTTTTAAACATTCCTGTGGTGAATATTCCCCTACTTAACATCAGCAGGGTAACAAAAAAGCCGGTCTAAAGTGACGCTGTATTCATTGAACAAATATTAGTGCCTCTATAAAAAGGAAAGACACTGTGATATTGTAACCAAACCAAAAAGGTGATGCACATTTGCATTCTTGGCTCCTACTCTGCCAAAAAGAGCAGGTTCTTTGTTCCTCCCAGCACCAGATCAAGTAGGACTGCTGCTCCTGACAACACAGATCTTCTCCCCTCACCTCGCAGGGAAAATGGAGATGAAATGAGGGATGGTGCTCTCAGTCCAGCCACTCCAAGTGAGAAAGCAGCATCAGCCAGGCTGGCAGGGGACAGAGCTGATGCACAGCAGCCAACAAAGGCATGTAAGCTGTAGGCCCTTCCCTTGATCAAACAGGGCTGTGTAGTTCAGCATCACCCCCTGTTCAGGGCTTACCCTTGTTCAGAGCCTAGAAATCCATCTAAGATTTGATCTTCAGCAAGCCATTAAAGGAATTACCAGCTCCTATTCATGCTCTTCCTGAGTTAGGTCATCCTATTATTTTCCCAGTCATCAAAAGAGGCTGAAGTACTTTTTCCTGCAACCAGCAACTGCTGCCGCTCCCACACGTCAGAGCCTTCCCCGCTCGGATGCTCACGTTCCAGGCAGTGACAAAAAGAGCTGAGAACTGCCTGCCACACAGTATCAGAAAATATATTCGAGGAAGGCCACAAGGTCATTGCTAATTTCAAACCCTGTTTTATGTTTCCACATGAAACACCTAATTAAAACTTTTCACTGGGTAGTTAAAATGAAATCCATGCATATGCACTTGAGACCTCATTTTCATCTGCTGTGAATTAGAATACAGGAGGTGCTGCACACAGCGGTAGGAACACTAATCGAGAAAGGAGAGGGGAATACCTGCTTTGATTTAGAGGAAGATAGTCAGCAAAAATACCACTAATCACCTGGGTTTTCATTCCTTTGCTCTTTGAGCTGCCACATAGAACTAAGAAAAATGGATGCAAGTGATGTATTAACTGCTACCAAATCAGCGTTCTCCACAGGTGGCCACGTGTCAAGCACATCTTGCAAAATGCCACCACCTTCCACAGCTACGGTGTGACAAAAGCATTAGACCCTACAGGCTATACCCTACTCTCACCAAAAAAAAAAAAAATCTATTAACATCAGCAGGGGCTGAATTAAAATTTAAAATGGAGACACAGTGAGTGATAGAATGGCCATAGCAAAAGGACAATTTTTTGGGAGATTTTAGGGAGGTTTCATGATTAAAAGAAATAAATCCTGGGGAAAAAAAAGAAGCCTGCAAAAAATACAAGGTCAAAGTGTCCTTACATTCCTGCTGTGTATATGGTTTCAACAATGGAGGCAGAGATAGCCACTTTATAGCTGCCCCTTTTCCAGAAAGTCCTCAGAGCAGATAGCCTGTCTCTCGTCCAGGAGAGGCAGCTGAACTTAGGGAAAAGGCTGTCTCCATCCTGGCATGCTCCAGGTGGTCTCCAGCACATGCCTGCAGGAACAGGTGCCAACAAATGCTGTCAGCATTTATTCCAGTGAGGTCCTGACACAGACCTCATCTACTCAGACCATCCTGCCACTGGAATCACACTGACTTTTGCAAAGACTTCAGATCTTACTACAGAATTTGCTCCGGTGTAGTTTCTACTCCAAACAAAGCAAAGCTTAACATGCAGAAATGTGTTCACCTGTTTAATGACACCAGCCAGGCATCTTCTGTGTTATTGGCCCAAATCTTCACTTCAATGAAACTGAACATTCTTCCTGAATTTATTCAGGAGGATAGGAAGAAAAAGAAAGAGAAAAAAAAGGAGACCTGAAGCACTGAATCCTTTTTACTTGACTGATCTCCAGGCAGACTACCAAATCTCAGACAACTTCCAAAGAGTAAGTTGTGGTAGACAGCCATCAGCGTCTGTTTTCCAGTTATATTGGATATTTCTTTTCAGCCAGGTCCAGACTATGAGCCAAAATGAGATGCCCTTGATTGGTTTAAATTCCAAAAGAAAAGTCTGGCAAAACCATGAATTACTTAAAAGTTCTGCACCGCTGAAAGGTGAAAGACAAAACTACTTCTCCTGAAATTCAGAAACTGCTTGAAATTTCTGACCTAAGTTTGCATGATACATATTCAAAGCATTATCTACTTTTTTTTTAATCTTCCTGAATTTAGATAACAAATTCCCTAACTTGTCAGAGAGATCCAGACACCTTTGTTATTCAGAGCTCCCAGGACAAGGGTAGAAGTAACTTTACAGAAGTAGATGGCAGGATATATCCACTGTATTACCAGCATAACTGGGAATTTATTGATGTCATAAATCAGGAAAATGAAGAAAAGAACATTCAGAATGTCATCAAGTGTATTTATCACACAAAGAGAGAGACAATTTAATATCAGAAAACAAAAGAGTAGGTGTTTTGAATTAATAGACTGGTAATTTCTACTTCTCTGAAGAGAGAATATGATAATATTAATTCTGTGTAAGCCTTTGGACAGTCTACAAACATAAGCAGGTTAGTTGTTCAAAATCTGGAAAGAAACACAGAAGCAGAGGACAGTGACAACCTGCAGATTGCAGCTCTCAGAGGGTTTCTCTACTTCTTCACGTGGATAAATGGAGCAAGGGCAGGACCAAGGAACCTGTTTTCAGTCTTGGTACCACTAGAACTGTGTAGTCCCACTGCCCATGAAAAACAACCCTCCTGTCCTCTCCCTGCTTCAGGATGTTGGCCCCCACCCATCACTCACGCCCTTCTTTGTGTGCCTTCATGAAGCCACTTGGTGCAACACAGGATCTAGATTAAAATACTGCCAACCAAAAAAACGCAAGGACATTTCATATGACCCAGCTCAGTTTCTGGACTGGATAAGTCACAAGGCTTTGGGGAATTAAGGAGGATGGCTGTGTTTCACCAGGAGCAGCAGAGCAGCTCTCATCAACACAAGTCATCCCTGACACCATGTCTCATTCTCACCCCATATCCACATACCCATAACGTGAGGGGAACCAAACCAGTTGGACAATAACCCCACAACAAAGGTGTATTTATTTTATTTTTCAGCTCTTTATTCCCTGTGTCTCCTCACAAAGCAGCAGTACATGGGCCAGCCCAGGGCGGAGGACCAGCATTTGGGGCAGCACAGCTCCTGAAGTGATGGCCAAGGACCCAGGGGCTATGTAGTGACTGCAACTGCCTGGCCTTGTCTCAGCTATGCTCAGGATTTTAGAAAATTATCCCCTTGGCTGTCAACAGTTCAACCCGCTTCCAGCTTCCTTGGGATCCCCGAACCACATCTCAAGGATCCCAAAGCAATTCCTCAACATTCATTAACCACTGCAGGTTTTATGGCACCCTTCAAGGTCCCACATGTTTAAGACCTCATTTTATACCTGGGTAAACAAAGGTGCAGAAAAGTGACGAGATTTGAAGAAGGTTATTTATTAAATAACCAACGGAGTCAAAACCAAAAATTCAAAGTTCTGGCTCCCAGGTCTTAGTCTGTTTAATACCATGTGCCCTTTTTACCCCTTTCAGCACAGGAGCTAAGTTATTGTCCCATACAAGAATGAGTCACCATTCCACTCTAAAGAAAGCCCAGCATGCAAAATGTGTATGTGGAATTTCCTCCTATACAAGTAGTATAATGTTACAGAATAAATCAAAGAGGAGAAAATTAGGTTTTCTTTTCTTTTAAACACTAGGATGACCATCTGGAGGAAAGGAAGTATTGTGGGAACATGTAACTTGACTTAAAGGAAAATAGTGAGGTTTTGACTTGGCATGTTCCTATACTATGCCCACAACTTATCATGGGAGCACAAGAATGACTCAAGGGCTTTTTTTTTACAAGGAGAAGGATCACATAATTTCACCACTATTTTGCACTCCTGGCAAGAAGATAGTCTTCTCCAAAACTCTGGCCACATTAAATAGACTCAACAAAAAGAATACTAAGTCCTCTTAAAAGTATGTGGTAAATAAAAATAGTTCTATTATTATTTTTAAAGTGCTGCAAAAGACTGAAACAAAGATTTTCCTAGCATGCAAATGACCCCAGCCCTGCATCTGAGCAGCAGGATCCTTATCTCTGGCAAACTTTTTCCATTTCAAACAGATGTCTGTGCCTATTCTGCACTGAAAGACAAAACAAAACAAACAACAACAACAAAAAAGCCTAGGACCTGCAAAGTCTTTCCTTCTCAGAAGACAAAGAGGTTGACTTATGAAGAACAGGTGATCACCTGGGGCTATGCATTCATTCCAGCAGATGAAAAATCGACCATCTGGAATAGGACATTCTCTTCAGAACATGACAGGACTAGATTCCACTCCTTGTTCCCCCTGATTCAGACCAGAGACTTGAACTTCAAGTTACCTCCACAGCAAATATGTACCTAACTCTTAATTACTTATTCTTACTCAAAAAGGAGGTATAAACTGACAATTTCAATGATAGATTCATTTTCTTCTTGGCTTGTAATTGAAGACTAAATCAAAATTGCAAACTATCATCTTACCCTGGCACAGCTCTCTCTGCTAATGCTGGCAGACCTAAGAGGTATAAAGAGAAATAGTGAAATCCTGTGCTGGCATGAAAAGTCCATTTTGTTTAAATTACTTTGGACATCTACACCACCTCATAGCTATTCAAGCCATGAAAGTTTTTGCAAAATTGTGCTGTTGTTGTTATGACCACTTCATCCACATCTCTGCAAGAGATGCAGAGCAGCTGCCAAGAGTCAAAAGCAGAAAACCTTCTCCCAAGCTACCCAACTGATCTGTCCCAAACAGAGCAGATACAACAAAAGTGATGATGTTTTTAGAAAGTAATGCACAGATTTCAGTCACTGACTGTATTTAGATGTCATTTGATGTCAATGTTTTGAAGAATATTTTTCCTTTGGAGCCCTGATTACTAACCATCAATCCAGCAGGACATCAGCACAATGCCACAGCTTTGTCAAGCTAACAAAAACTGCAGCTCTGGAAATGTCCTGACACTCATTCTTGTCTCCTTGCAGGCGTCCAGCTGGGCACCCTAAAAATACCCCTGGTGTGTCATGGCTGGAATTTCCTTAAGAAATTCCTCAGTCATGAGTAATCTATACAACCCAAGGCTCTAAATCGTTAATCTTCTGCTGTAAGCCTTTTAACAGCTCCAGCTCAACCACTAACTTGCTTCAATGAGCAAATCATCTGTCTTCCTAATGAGACCGCTGATTACTAAAGTTAGTACCCAGCAAATTAACAGAATTGTTCTTCAGTATCTGTTGTCCTTCTGAAAACATACCTGCCTCATATAATATGTCTCTTTCATCTTGAATTAAGTCACAGAATCAATACACTCAAGCAGTATGTACTTATATACTTTTAAACAGTACGTAATGCTAATTAGTATATAGATTAATCTGTAAAGGGATTACAGGGTGGATTTAGGAAATGTTGCCTTTCCTACTGACCCAGGGAAATACTGGAAGAGCCTCCTTTGAACATTATTGACAGTTTGTGAACATCTTATTCAGTTGATCTGCCTATGAAAATGATACTATAATCTAGAGAATATTCTCCCCATTTTTTGAGGTGAAAAGCCCTTTTACAATATTACTTAAACAATGACACAATAAACAGGCATGATTTTCTTAATCAGTGCAACATTTAATTGAAATAATAACTGGAAATACTGTACAACACATTTTCACGTCTATTATAAAGGCACTATTTAATTGAGTTGTGGTTGACTAAAAGGAATTTCAAAAACTATGGTTTAGTGCAAATATGTCTTGAATGCATCCCAAATGTATGCTGGAGGAAAAAAAGCTATGATAAATTACTTCAAATGGCTTCACATACACAGCTTGCTTTCTATATTATAATTAATGCTAATAATAAGCAAATCTTTCCAAAAGGCAGGGTCACTCTGTAGCTGAATATTTCAATACAGATTTTTCATCTACTTTCTGTCAAAGCAATTTTTTTAAGGAAATGAAATATTTAAATTACATAAAAATACAAATATCCAGTTTCACATTTCCCTAGGCTTATGAGTATGATTTGCATGTAATGATAAAGTTAGAACTGCAAGCTTGCATAGTTTTTTTTTACTCTACCCCACATTTGGTATTAAAATAATTTCGGAGTATTTTACACAATCATTTCATTTTATTTATTTATCAATACATTGTAGGAATGCAAAAGCACAGGAAAGAAGCTTATCTGCCTATTTAGAAGGTTATTTAGTACTATTTACTTTCTACTCATTAGCAAAGCTGAAATTTTAGGAAACCTAACACATATAGTAGGTTCAGTGCCTTAATTAAGCACCTTATTCTAACACATTAGCAAGTGGGAGTGGGGAAAAAAAATCACTGTAATTTAGTTTTTGTTTTTCTCTTTTCTCTACAAGTCTGTGAGCACCATTATGGTTAGAGCACTTTGCAAACACTGTCTTCATCAGAGAAGATGTTGGCACTGTGTGCTACCAATGAACGCTAGTTCCAATATGCCAATCTAACCTGGTCACTGTCAGCTTCCAGTGTCAAAAGCAGTTAAGCAGCTCATATATAACAGAGACTGAGCACAGAACTTTTTAAATTATGAGAGTTGTTCAATGCGCTTTTTTCATTCAGACCATACATGTGAAAAGAAATGATAGCATATCAGAAAACTGAAAAAAAAAAGCAGTATGGACTTTCTGATTTCGTACAAATCATCTTACAGATATATATATACATACTCCAGTTTTACACCCTCCAGAACACAGCCAGACTAAAGGAATCCCTTCTCCCACCCACTATAGTTCCACACCAAGCTTTCTTCCAGTGAGCCAGCCAGCTGTCACATATTTTCCCTCTTCTAGACCACCTGCTTTTTCTGAGAAAAAATAATTATATTTCATCTCCTGAACTAGAAACTCAAACCAATCCATGCTTCACCTGTTCCTTATTGGAGGACCATAGACCTCCAACACCACACCTCAAAGAACACCTTTAGGCACTTTATGTGTCCAAAAATGTCTTGTGCATCCCCATGTCATCTATTTTCTTTAAGTGAGTCATTAACTTCTGTCCTCAAACTCAGATGAAGGTGGTGACTATTTATTTGAATGACAGGAGAGTTTACCAGTCCTCCTAGTCAACCAATCTAGCTCCCTATCACACTCCATGCCTCATTCACTGTATAAGAAAGAGTTATTGGGGTAGTCTGCGCCAAATTCTTCAATTAGGCTGAAAACCCTTTCTTCTTCACAGGAAGGTACAAGAATCATCAAAGCTTAATTATAATACATTTCTGTTTGCTGTTAATGCTGGAAACCCATGTGAGGCTGTACTGATCTGAAGAGACTGCTTTAGAAACACAGTAGGTAACACCAGAGGAGCCACAACTCCATTTTCAATCACATGCCTGGGACACAGTATATGTAGAGAGGAATTATGCATATGCACAATTCTAACCCCATATCCAAGTTGGGGTTTGGGGGTTTTTTGCATATTCCTAGAGGAGTATAAACTAGAGGAGAACTCTGCTTCAGGCAAAATTTCCCATTGGCCATCTTGGGAAGAGCAGCTTAGCTTACAGGCAGGTTATAAAGCCCCCAGCTTTTCACAGTGACACTGGCCCAGGCTGACAGAAACACATAGCCCTGCAAGCCAGCAGCATTTCTGCTTCAAGCTGGGCTGCCAGGAGGCCAGTCTGGATAGCAGGCTCTCCAAGGGCAGGGAGAACAGCCTGGCAGGGTGTTCAGGAGTCTCATTTACAGACTGCATGCCATTCCTTTGAGGAAGGCAGATCATCCAAGAAAGCCCAGTTTGAGCTCTCCAGGAGAGAAAGCTGGTGAAAGTTTTAGTGCAGGGATACTTGCTGAGAAATTAGGGTCCTGTGGAAAACGCACAGAGTATCTCCATTTTACTCCTGCCCTGAGTGCCCACCACCCTGTGTTACTAAGAAAGCAGCGCAAAATAAGCTATGGTTTTAAAAATAAAAAAAAGGAGAGATGGGCATGTTACGCATAATAAGGATACCACACCCTGAACATGTTGTTTCTCTAACATTTACAGCGAGCCCAAGGGACTGGATAGTAAGCCACTGCCAATGAATCTGCCATCACTTTTGTAGCAGCAGGATGAGATGGGAAGATCTGAAATCCTGGATCCAAGCAGTACTTACTACAATCCAGCCTGCTGCTTTTCTCCTTGGAGAAGAGGAGCGGTATCTGCCTGGAGCAGTGACCCCTGCCCAGCCAGTCAAATCCTGTCACCTGCACGTGCACCGGATCAGCTCTCAGACCACACGGGAGGAAGGGAGGGAGCGGAAGGGATGGAAGCTCACAGCTTCCTGAACGCATGCAACCCACTGCCCTGCCATGGCAATGCATGCATTTTTTCCAGTGAAAGTTACCTGAGTTAGCTAAACTGAGAAGCTGCGACAAACCTTGCCCATGTTCCACCAAAAGCATACCTTTTTGGTGACTATTCTTAATGAAATCAACAGTCTGGCTGGGGGCTTACCAAACACACCCATGACAAGGACTGTAGGTCTCTCTTAGATCTGGGCATGGGCTGCCTGGACCCACCCTACAACAGCCAGCAAAGTGTAGAACAGGGGGAAGAAGTACACCATGATCTATTATTGCCAGTACTAGCTGTAAGACATTCCCCACCCTGAAATAAAGGGCACATGTGGAATGATCCAGGCTTCTGCAGTCTCTCAGGTGACGTTTCTCTTTGCTGTCACTTCTGAAAGCATATCCTAAAAGTGTAAAGGCATATCCTTGTCCGAGAGCAGTAAGTGTTGTGTTATACTGCTCAGGACGGGTATGAGCAAAGTGCTTGAGCTCCTACTAAACTGAATTCATTCATCTCCTAAATAGCAGCAATTGCTAAGTACCATACTTTTCAAAAGGAGAAGAAAAGCTGAGTGCTTCTTTCCTTTCCATTTTTGGAACTGTACTGCAATCTGTGCAGCTACAGAGCTGCAGCTGACTCCACAGCACCCTTTGCAATGACCAGAGTAGCAGCGAAAATATCCATTGAATTTTTTGAGTATCAGTCCCAACATTCCCCTCTCATCTATGGCTACATAGCCATAATCTTGGCTCAAACCCTGAAATACAATAGAAATCTTCCCTGGTTTAAAATCTTCTTTGCTTGAGCACCTAAACTTTTAATTGTGCTTTGTGGATACAGTTTAAAGATGTATAGAAATTCTCCCAGAGGTTCACTGCTAGCGGGTCAGCTGAGAGGCAATTTAATGTCGGGGAATTAGCCTGGCTAATTGCCCTCCTCCCTTCTGCATACCTACTGATACAATTACACATCTAACTACACCAGACCAGACCCTATGCACTGCTGAACAGAACAGCATGCAGCTCTGAAGAAACACTTCATCATTCTCTTTTCTTTTGTACAGCCTTATTTCAGTAGGAATGAACTTGCAGATGAGCTGAAAAGTATTTCTTTTCTAAAGCACACATGTTTTTTCTACTGTCCGATAAGCAGAACATGGAATAAATTACATATATAGAATGGTAAGAGGCATGAGGACTAGGTGGGATTTTTGGTATTTCTTGCCGTTATTATCCTCTGCACCGTAAAGCCCGACAATTTGGTAAAAAGCATCCTGAAATCATCTGCTACATCCTATGTGTATAAGATATTAATAACAGCAACTGACAGTTAATGACAACATAATAATTTAAGTGTGTTGACAATTATTGACCTGAACACACTTTAGAGAAATGTAAATGCCAGAGGAGAGCAGCTACAGCTCCATGACTAATGTGTGCCCTGGATTCTGACCATCAGCTTTGCTATTTCAGTTTTGTGACCTAAATCTCCCTCCCCTACCAGAAAGAAACAAAAAACCCAAACAAGAAATGTCTTACTTGTTCTGCCTTCTCCAGTGCTTTTCTGTCCGCCTGCAAAAACTGGCAGTTCTCTCTCGCCAGCTTTTGGACCAGCTCAATCCGTCCGATGTCATCTCTTCCCTGAAGCTTACATAAAACTCCTGCCTTAAGGGTGGGAGAAAGAGCAAACAAATACTTAAATCCACAGTCCCAGGACATGACACTGCCACAGATTTCAACCTTAAAAGAAATGCATCTGTTTTCTCATATTTGCGGTACTTCGGTGCCACTTGCTGAGCACAAACAAGTCACTGCTTCCCAGGAAACAACTGGAGAGGAGCAGAGGCACATCTGAATCTCCAAACACATCTACTCTGGAGGAAAGAAGGCAGGGCTAACTAAATCAACCGCTCCTCTGAGTGCAACTATCAGATATGCTGTGTTTTATTTGTTCCTGTCAGCCTGTTTCCTGTTACATAAGAGAACAAGAGCAAGAGGTTAAAAACTCATGGGAAAGTTAGCCAGGAACAGTCCTGGAAAAAGAATGAAGTGCAACACAAGGCACTCCTAAAAATAACAGGCTACAACTCCCTCTGCTCCCACTCCAACCATTTTTCACATATGCAAGATTCAAAAGACAGTTATGCCACATTTATTTATTCCGTAAATAAAAAATCTGTATCTCTTGATTTTGTTTAGGGAAGGAAATTATATTTGCTTTAAAAGCTATGTTTTTGGGGGTTTTTTTCAGCTAATATTCTGACAATTATTCAAGCTATACTGATAGTGTTTTGTCAAAACATTCAGCAGTGGTTGTTTTCTAAAAATGCCAGACAGATACATATAAAAAAATTGATTTATGCTTGCACACAGGCACAGTAGAGACTCATCACGAAGTTCACTGATATGGGCTGCATTGCTCCCTGCAAAGTCAGTGGCTGATATCACTGTCCATGATTCCGTTATGGATATAGCCTCTGCATAACTGAGACCTGGGGCAATGATACCACGCAGCTTTTATTAGCCCAGATGTTTCCTGATGGGAACAGCATATGCCTTGGGAGGGCCCATCATGTGGCATAGCTATGATATGGCTATATGACTTCAAAGACAGTCTGCAAATAAACATTTTCCCCCCACTTCCTTCACCGTATTCTTTCTACTGTTCAGTTTAAATTAATCACTACCTACTCCAAAATTCACAACACACCTTGTGAGTCAAAAACTAGGGATGCCCTGCATTGCTAACCCTGCCATGCAGGCTCCAATCCTTTGGCCTTGAGAAATTCCTCTCCATGACAGATGAAGGTGTGAGAGTGCCCACACAAATCATCCTACAGCCTGCTGGTTTCTCTAACGAAGAGAGAAGCAGGGGTTAAAATTTCTTCAGCTGAAGAAGAAAACAAATCCACTTTATGAATAAATACTTTAATGCTGATGGAAAAAAATAGGATCCACGACCAAGTCCAGAGTCATCCTTACACAACTCATTGAAAGAAATTTGTACATGCCTACATTCTTCCAGTCAGGATGAATTCATCTCCTCACAAGCCTGTATCAGACACTTCTGCTCTGATGAAGTAAAGGATTTCAGATACAGCCTGTGTCTTGCATGTCCTGTGCTCCTCCTGAGCCCAGCCTCCTGAGGACCCCAGCTTTCCCACATAAGGAACCTACTCACTGGTTTCAAGGTCAGAAATCCATCAAGAAAAGAAGGAATTGCATTGCCTAATCTCAAATTCCTTACATAGTCTGTGAGTTTAGTGCCTTATCCTCTAAATCAAAGACACTGGTTTATAAACACACTCTTATCCTCTGCAGATCAGCAGTAAGACTGATTTTATCAAATCTGGAAGAATACAGTGAACTAGTTGTCCAGACTTGTTTAATCAATAGAGAAAAGAGGGTATTTAGGAAGATAATTTTTTTTTTTACTCTACAGTCGTTACAGACGCTTAAAAATGGTCAGATCAGTTGTTTCCTAATATTCTCCTTTTTCTCCACTAATTTACACAGGGAACCTAAGACTTGGGAGGTCTGATGTCTGCACTTCCAGCACTTTGATGGTTTGGGGGCATCAGCTAAACCAAACCTGCTTATTTCATGGCTGCAGGGTGCTTCTAGCAGAACATTACATCAATGTAATGTAAGATAAGGACAATTTCAAAATGTTATCACCTATTAGGACTACTGGACGATAAAGATTTGGAGTCTCTCTGGATCTGGGACCTTAGTACTGTGGAGGCACTTTTTGCACCTTAGTGTTGTGCTGTTGTGGTTTAGGAATGGCACTCCCCAGTTTAGTGCTCCCACTGAGACTAAACGAAGTGCCACTTGTTCCCTCCCCCTTTCCCTTCTCCCACCTCCTGCAGGTAGCTAGAGAGGAGAACTGGGGGCACAAAAGCTAAAGATCACGGGTTGAGATAAGAACAATTTAGTGAAAATAGCAATGAGATAAGAAAACAAAAAGCAACAGCAACAATAATAATGACAGAGGATACAAGGAATGAATGATTCACATGGAAACCCCTGACAATAGACAATACCCAACCTCTCCCTCCTCCACAATATCCCAGCCTGGAAGAGAATCCCTTCCCCCTACCCCCACCAATGATGTGAGGTGGTATAGAATAACCTCTCGGTCCCGGAAACTAACGCTGTCCTGGCCAGAACCAGGACATGTCCAGAGAAGGCAGACCATGACCTACAAGTGGCAGAGATGGTTACGAGTCCCTGCTGAACAAATATTTATTGATCTTCAGAGTGTGAAGCAAAGCCCAATGGTTAAAACCACTTATGTTAAGAAAAGGAAGGGGGGCTTCAGGGCTGGGGCAAGAGTTGGCTTCAAGCATGTTCAAATGGGACAAACATCCCAGAGAAAGACAAGGTTTTGAAGGCTGGGTCTCGCTCTCTTTCACCACTTGCCCCCCACCTGTGTTCACACTGAGCATGTTGCTGCCTTCCACATGGATGAGCACCCCAGAGGAGCAACTCCAAAGACAAGCCCATTAACCCTGCCACAAATATGGTCTGTATTCAAACTGGCAATTTCATTGAAGAATCACATTGTCCTGTTTCAAATAACCACCAAGTAGAAATACTGCATTTTAACACCTCCCTTCCTCCCCTCACAGTTCTTTAATTTAAAGAGTTGCAGAGAACATGAAAAAAAACCATTCATTTTATTGGGTTTCCAGAGGATAAAAAATTTCTGGGAGGGCTAAGGTATTACTGAATTAATTGTACGTGTTTGGCTCTGGGAGTAAAGAATGCACTTGAAACACAAAGGCTAAACGTGCTTTTTTGTAATTAAGGAAAAAACTATGAATCCTTTACTTTTAGTTTTGGTTTCCTCACTTACGCTGACTTACCACTACAAATCTTTCTGCTAAATACTTGTAAGAAAACATCCAGGTCTATTAAATAATTAATTGATGACAGATTTTAAAACCTGATTGGGAAGATGTTGACAGTCTCCAATTCCTGGTCATTTTCACTTCTCAATATAAATTTAATTTTCAGGCAATACTTTGGAAGCTGTTAGACAAAACGGTAAAGGCAAGTCACCCTACTTGCAAAGTGCACTTTTGATTTTCATTTTGTGCAGGCACATATCCCCAAAACCCTTGTTGGTGCTTAGACCTCTAATACATGAAGATCAAAACAGATACAATTACTAACTTATGTGACGGTGAAAATCATGAAATTGCATAGTTTAACTGGCTTTACTTTAATGAACAATGAAAGAACGCACTTTATAGTAAGGCTTTACTACCACTGATGGCTCAAAATTACTATAATTAAGTGTGTTTACGTAATATTTGAAATTAAATTTTAAAACCGTTTAATGGGAATGAAAGCAAATTTGTCACTACTGAGGTTGGAAAAAGGAAGATGCTGACAACATACTTTCTGTTTCAGCTTATCCATTGAAAAATATTCCCTCTGCAGAGGTCATAAATGAGCATCCTAGCAATAACAGAGGTGAATTAACACACCCCTAGGCAGACAAGATGGGATCTTTTATTTACATCATTTACATTGTTTACAGTGTGTTTGCTTTTTAACGTCCCCATGCCGAAGTTTTTCCACACGTCTACCACTTTTGTCAATTAACTCCGATGTAAATCAAGCCTCTGTCCCATGGAGCGATGTTTAGAGCGGGTACCACACCCTTCAATTCTATCCACAGAAGGTTTGCAGTGGTCTGATTTTCTTTTACTGTACCTCTATCTCTTTCTGTAGCTGGTGAAAAAAACATAATTATTACCAGCTTCACCTTCGATCAACCTGAAAACTTAAAACCGTACACCACTGCCTCAAAAGACAGGATCCCTTGCTTTGCTCCAGTCATACGCACAGTCCCACTAAAGTGAAAATAAAAATCATTCACTCCTGTAAAACAAACAGTATTTGGCCTTCACTGGATATCATTTTTATGGTGCTAACAAACTGGAGCAACCACTGCTTTGATAACACTCCTGCTATCCTCCCAGCAGAGAACATGAATGCTTTTGTTAACTGCTCATTTAGTAATTGTATAATTTCAAGTGTGTTTCATATTCTTTCAAATTTTAGAAGCTGGTTTCTAATCAAGTAAAATCTGAGTGAATCAATATTCCAATAACAAATTTTTATGGTTATAATTAATCCAGGTAATCTTATTAGCTGGCTACTTAGGAGCTTTGTGCATACCTTGTCCATGTCATAAATGGAAACACACATTTTCACAGAACTATAATAACTACAGAAACTAAGCAGAACTGAGTATACATTAAATCCTTCCCTCCACCTTCCCCCCCCCCCAAAAAAATTCCCACAAAAAAGCAGAAAGCCAGATTTTTTGTGCAGTGAGGTCAGTGTTTCCCTCTGGGTCCTTTCTATATCTCTGTAATGCACTCTGGGCTACATGGCTCATGCCCTTTCAGCTAGGCTTGCTCACAGACATCAGCATAAATCCTGTCTTTCCTGCACACAACTTTTCAGTTTGGCAAGATGTTAGGGACATAAATCAGAGACAGGAACTGCAAGCTGCATATAGGGTAAGGAGAAAAGGTGGCAACTGGTGAGGAACATAACATTTGCAAGAGGAATAGAGGAGTAAAAACAGGCAAGACTGGGAAAAATAAATTTTAAATTAAAAGCAATAATCAGTACCAGTACAATAAGCAATACAGTTACATTTGCACAGCTTGAACGCATGAACGGAATGACTCAATGAATTGCAGATTAATCAAAAAAGATTCACAGAATTAAAAAGGGTAAGCAATTCCACAATAAAATACTCTAAAAGGCAGTTTAGTTTCTTCTGAGAAATATCAGGAAGTGTGCTTTGGTTGTAAATGAGGGCAGTTAGAGAAAGAAAGAAGGTTGTTGCTTGCACTTGAGTGACTAATAAGTATCCCTATTTCATTGCATGTCTACTTACAGTGATTAAAATTCAATCAAAATGTCATATGCCCTTGCCTCCTAAAACACATCTCATTTTACTTTCACATCTGGTATACGCTACATGTATTATCTAAAAGGAGCAGAAAGATAGCTGAAGAATGCTGTCCAATTGCAACATCATGGGATTAATTCCCAGAGTAATCATCAATCTTATTCTAAACAGTCACATAAGATGAGATCCAGCAGACTTTCTCCCTCCTATATGCTCCCTTCACAGAACATCGAGGAAAATCCATTTCCCAGAGCTATTGAAAGCAGTTCTTCAGCTTGTAGATCTGAAAATATTCCCAAGACTCCATTAATCTTAAACATTTACCTGTGCATCAGAGGCATCCTTGAGCTCTTCTCGTCCTCTTATTTCTTGACTGCTGCTTTCTTCATTTTGATGAATTGCTAAAATAAGAAAGAGGAATATATTGGAAGCAGGCAAGTTTAAATCACAAAAAGCAGCAAAGTGGCATAGTCCACTTTAGATCAATTTGGATGACTGTTCAAGAAATGTTTAAACTTTAGCATTCTAGTTAACTCCTTGAGTGGTTTTGGACAGATCCTATAAGGTACACCTTACTGGGTTTAGAAAAATGCTAAATACAGTATACTTTCTTTTTTCCCAGGCAGTAAAATCCAGTACTAAATAGTTACAGTCTTGCTACTGTCCTGATGAGACATGTCATTTAAGGAAACTCCACTTTTCCATACATTGTAACAAGATATCATCACTCCTAAGCAATAATCAGGTCTCCCTCTTCTTCCATTATATTGCAGAAGGTCAGTTCAGACTAAACAAAATAAGCAGATTTATCCCTCACCTCAGACTTGGAAAATTCTTTGTAAGCAAAGTGATCTCAATCTTAACAAACATCACCACTAGCCATGAAAGTCATCTCCAGAAATAAATGGGAGCAGAAGATGTTTTATTGGAAGTTCTTTGCTGCTAGTACAATGGAAGAAACCAGCAACCTCATCCGATTAACATAACTAAAATCTCTCAACACCAGCAAGTTTTACTAGACTTTAAAGTTTTGTATCAAACTTGTAATCTTGGAGCGGGGGAGGGATGGACTGGGGGGGATGGAGGGGGCCAAAACCAGAGCTAGCAGTTTATCCAGCTAAAGAAACAACGAACCTCTTATGAAAGGACACCTCAGACTTCTGTATTGCAAACAGCTTTATCTATAGGCAGTTTCATTCTCTATGCCCCAAGCTACCCTTTCAGTCAGCACAACCACCTGCTGTATTTTGGTGGGACATTAAGCCCTCAGACGTTCTGAAATGTGACACGTGGCAGGTTGGAAGAGTCAGACCCAATGAAACACATGCAAAGTGACTTTACCTTATACTGTGCACATTCACTTAGAAGAACCACACTCAAATACCTTTGATCTTGAGTACATATTGAACGATTTCCTGGTTTAGACATAGCGTTTGTGACACCAGAAGTGTCCTTGAAGCAGCAGAGCTGTCACACCCATTTCCTGAAAAACACCTCACAGCTCATGGCTTTGATGGACAGGTGGGAGGGCTGAGCTGGTACGCTTCCTTCCGCCCACGCCCTGTGTACCTGAGCTGGTCATCAGGCTGCATCTGAACAGCCATAGCCCAAGGATCACCTGTCCTGTTTTGCCTTAAAACCATGTCTGTGAGCTGAGGCAGCCCAGAATTTGATTGCTGAATAAACTGGCTGTTGAGGGAGCAGGAAAAGGGCTGGCAGGTAGCAGTACTACCTTCCCCAGGCATCCTCACCTATGCTTGTCCTCAGCCCTCAGCCTGAATCTTCAGACATAACCAGGTTACCATGGCCGAGCTAATACATGTAACAGGAGCCACAAGGTCCAGCTTGGTGTGTCTGCATGGGTGCTCTGGGTCTGTTGCAGGCAAAAAACTAGCCTAACATTTAGGCAGCATCTAGCAGCTTCAAAGAAAAGTAACATGGGACTGTTCTTGACCTCTAAACTAAAGTGTATGGATTTATTTTTTCTTACAGCAGGATTGCCGTTGACATTGCTATGCTGTATAGGATATAATTTTGTTTCTTCCCCCACAGTTATGCTATCCAAAAAAAAAAAAAGGTAATAAAAATGTAATTATAAAAGGGGAAATAAGTCATTCTGTCAATACAGTTTATTCCATTTCGTGATCTTTTTAAATCCACTATCAAAGGAAAACAGAGTTCTGATATAAATCTTCACTGTTGGGTCTGCAGGCATCACTTTACCAGCAAACCTCTGAAATTCAAGGCAAATACTGAAAACATAGGGTCAGACTGTAGCTGTAACAGACAGCGTGTATAATGGGCATTAGATCCCGGCAGCGTTTAAAGCTAACCAAAACCAAAACACTCCTGGGACATTGTGGCATATCTCTGCCCCAGCTTGGAAAAGGAACAACACAATGACCCAGTAACGAGAGGGACAGCCTGAACAGCCATGCGTGGCCCCCTGCTTTTCTAGTGCAGGACAGGGTTTCTAAAGGTAACCTACTCCATCCAGCCAGGCCGGGGGCTCCATGCAGCACCTTCCTGTGTAACCCATCTCCCAGCCTTCCTCCCCAAGAGCTGCCTCATCCTCTTGCACAGTCCCACACAGGAATGACCCTGTTCTACCCACTGCTGCTGTGGGAGACACAGCAGCATTCAGGACATCTATTTGTTGACCCCTACAGAACTCGCATGAGACTGAAATGTTGCGATGCCAGAAGGCATTAACAAATGCTAAAAATGGATAGTTGAGCAATTCCTCAAATTGTTAAGTCTGCGTTAGCAGAACATTTCCCCAATTCTCCTTTCAATTTTCTGATTTCTTCTAAAATCAATTTGCTGTAGGCACTCCTGGGCAAAATATCCCCCCAGACTCTGGCTATTAATCACGGCATTTAAAGGAGTGGCACCTTGCTAGTAACAAGGCCACGCGTCCAGGTTTAAGTGATTTACATTGATCCAGCTGCTTTTCCAACAGTCCTGAGCAGATGGGCGCTCCACAAACAGCAGTGCCAAGGGAAAAGGTTAGTGCCTGCCAACTGGCTTCTTGTCACAGGCCTCGGTTACAAGTGTCCCCTCCCCTGCCCAGTGCCAGGGCAAACACCCCAGAGCATCTGCAACCAAAGTGAATAGGCAGACATTAGAGGAACAGCAGCACGAAAGGAATGAGAAAGAGAGTACCTATCCACAACCCCCAACGAATAAACGAATAAACGTATCCTTGGGTGCTGAACGATTTTAATTGATGAGCAGTTTTAAAGATGATGAGAAAATGGCCTCAGTTTAAGTGTACTCTAAGTGAATGGCTTAAAAAAAAGGAAAGAAGTTGGTTTTTTTATCAACGATTTCACAACTCAACTCTAAAAAAACCTGAATGAGTTTATCATCCAAACTCCTTGGCTTCAATGTTGTTTAGACTGTGTAAGGAATGTAGAAAAGAAGCAGTAAATATTTTCTTAAAGGAAAAAAAAAATATCCCAGACCTCACACTGACATTCTTGCAGCTCTCTTGGGAGAGAAGGAGCATTTAGCCTCTTTTTCATGAAATTTCCATCATAAACTTGATTTTTTTGTCCTCCCTGTCTCTTATCCAAACCCATAAGAACCAGCCACAACTGAACCATTTAGCTACACCCAGGGAGCAACACTCAAGGAATCACACATCTCATACTTTTTTCCCATCACAAGAACACAGTGCCTTGACAGCTGAAGTGGCCACACAGACAAGCAACAACCCTTAATTATATTTTCTTGGCTTCTGTAGGAAAAGGTTACTATGTGTTTTCTCTATAAAACCGAAAAAAACCCCATGTTTCTTTAAATATTCTGGTATATTTAGAAACTTATGTTACTGGGGGCCATCACATATACGTAAGAAATTTATTGCAGTATTTCTAGACACAGTGTGCCTCCTAACCCCATAACAACTCATAGACACTCCTTGAACTGGCCCAGGCACTGCCCTCATGGGTTATTGTGCATGCAATACAAGTTCTGTCACAAAATCTAAGAATTCAAGGATATTTTCCTACGTACTGTTGGCTGGACATTTATTTTTTAATAAAAAAGTTTTGACATCACTAATTCAACCATAGGAAAACTGAGCGGAAGCTTAGGGTGGGATGGGAAAGTATTTCCCAGGCAAGTGCTGATTCTGGAACTGTACATACAAAAAAAGTTGTGAACTTTGGAACTGAGCCAAACGTTTCTTTCTCCACCAGCATAAACCCAGCTTTGTTCCCTGATACAAATATCCCAGCATGTTTTACAAAGCAGCAATAAGACAAAGGTGGTTTACCCTGATCCATATGTATCTATTTAATCTTATGTTTGAGTTCAGGCTTGAGACCAGAGACAGGAAAAAAACACAAACAAATGTAGAGTGGCCAATTCCCTTTTCTACCTGGAGCATTTCTCCTTCTTTGGAGGAAAGGTCACCATGAAAGAAAGAAAAAGATGTCAAATGAGCATTAGCTTGCTAATGTGCAGTTCAAATATGTCCATTTGCAAATTAGTCTAGGGAATTCGGGATTTTGATGTTTTATGGTCACTTAAAGATCACAAGGGCCTTCATCTGATCTGAGTTCCTTGTGCCCCCACAGACCAGAGCTGAGATTTTGCTAGCAGATTCTTCTGCAAACCAATGTTAGAGAACTCTTGTGGGGGAGAGGCTTGTCCTTTAGAAATTCCATTTCAGATCATTAAATCAGCAGAAAAAAATAATGACGAAATAAGGAACCAAAGTAAATCATTTTGTACCAGCTACCCCAGCAGAATCAGCCATCACAGGGCGTGTGAAAGGAAAGGGAATGTAACCATTGCTCACACCAGAACCAACCCACAGTGCTCCCCCCTGCTCTTACAGCTGTGCCACCACGTTTAGTGTAGATTTAAGGCATTGGAAGGGATCTGTCTTTCCCAGCAGCATGGAGCATTACACACACGCTAAAGGGCTGACTTTAGCTACACAGACTGGCAGCCTGTGAGGGTAACAACAGACACCAGCAGCACTATAGACCTTCTCCTGCCTATGAAAGGATCTGCCAAGGTCACCCACTCACAGAGCAGTGCCTCCATGATACACAGTTCTTTATGCCACAAAACTTGAAGGTAAATTAATTACATTAATTACATTTGATGAGGAAGATTTTTAAAAGTCACATAATAATCCTAGCACATTATTTCATTATAATACGTGGTCTCGTTCAACATAGCAGAGTCATTTGCCCAACTGAAAGTGGGAAGGACAGTTAAAAAAAAAATCCACACATAAAGCAACTCCTGGAACCCACAGCGTTGTAATCTTCCCAGAGGCTTTGCTTTATTGTGCTTTCTTCATTTCCTATAAATGAAATTTCTTCTTTCTACCCCTTCTGGCTGCAAAGATAACCTCCCCAACACAAACCAAGGCACTAGCGTCATTCTGCTGCTGCAGCCAGCCAGACTGGAACAATAACAACAGGAGAGGTGTGAACTTCCTCCCTTTGGCTTAATAGGGTGTTAACTGTGAAAGCTAATTATTTAAATGCTTAAGAAAGGGCTGTCATCACGGTTAACCATTTTGCTGCCGAACAACAGGCAAGGACATCTGCCCGCCTGTAAGCAACTCGCTCTGGGTGGCACCCCCATGGCCATTCCGGGAAGCCAGTGTAGCTCCCCATCACTGCTGGCTGTCCCACACACCTGTACTGACTGCACCCCCTCTGTGCAGTCAAATGTAAGGTATTTGGGATTTGTGGATTGGCCAAGGATTACTACTAACCTGGCTGGGTTTGGTGACCTGGCTGAGAATGGAGCACGCAGGCAGCGGGGGGAGGACAGGACACCCCTCAAGCTAACGTTGCTGCCAGACCCCTTGTGCCACATGACTCCAGCTGCAGCCCTTAAGCTTGCTGTGAAATCCACCTTTGGGGCCAGGACTGCCTGCCTTTTGGGGACAAAAGCGCATAAACCACTTTCATCAGGCTGCTCCTAAGACCAAACTCGCTTAGCCCGCTGCAAGCCCTCAGGCATGGCCTCAGCAGCAGCCCGAGCGTGGGGGATTCCAGCTGCACAAACACTGCCGGGCTCACCTGGGACTGCACAGGCTGCACGGGGACTTCACTGTCCCCACAGCCCCTCCAGGGGTAGCTCTGCTCGCCATACAAAGCTCGGTCACCCCTGAGGCTACATCTCTTATGTACTCAGTGATGCGCCTTCATTTCAAATGCGGAATTTATCATTTAGTATTGTTCTTTAACCTGCTAACATCCTAAAACATCAAACCACTCTGCCCTTTTTATGATTTCAGTCTTCTCAGCACTCTGTGATCACAATTCATGTATGAATCTCTTTTTTCCAGCCAGTAACTAAAAGGCACCTTCGTGCCCTCTAAAGGTAGGAGACACATTCCCACCTTGGAAGAGGTAAAGAGCCTACTTCTGAGCACAAGAACTTTGTTCTTTTGACAAGCCAACAGACTTTCACTGCCTCATCCCTGCTGGATGGTTATAGCCTGGCGTGGGTTGTTTTTTTTGTCCCGAAAAGGCCTCAGGAATCTGCAAGAATATTCCCCGAGGGAAGGCTCCAGAATTGCCAGCAGCCTTCACCAGTTGATTTATTGTCAGCTGCTGAGAAGCCCACAGCTTCTAGCACTCTTCTTATATTCCAAATTTTTAAAGGCATGTTTGTTTCTCTTCTGGGGTATTTTGGTTGTTTTTTTGGTTTTGGTTTGTTTTTTTTTTCCAATGGAAGTTGCATAAAGCTTTTAAGAAAAAACAAAAACCCCCATTTTATTTTTTAGTCACATAACTAAGCTAATTTCATTATTTTCGAAAACTTTACTGTTATTTTGAACAATGGAACTCATGGTATCCCTTGTTGTTCTTTGTGGAGGGTATACAGCGAGCTCTGGAGAGGTTGGTTACTATGGCAGCTCTGAGCTGTTTGACAGTGTTATAATGTTTGCTGATGCTTATTAATTTATCAGAGTGGAAAAAAATGAATAGCTCATACTGACACCACTGGGGAAACTAAAAGCCAGATCCTCTAGGCTATGTAAAGCCCTAGTGCTGAGCAATGGAAAAGAAGATGAGCAGCCAGTAAATGCTTTTGCAAACCTCGGATTTGTGGACCATTTTAGACCAGACCACGTCCTCATGCATGCTCCTGCATTTTCCAAGTTCTGTTTCCAAACTAAAGGGGGAAACTAACAAGCAATGACTATCTCTGAAACCCCCAAAAGCTGCTTGTAAGACAGCAATAATCCCAGGAACAAAACCTTCCAACTGAGAATTGGTTCCTTATTTACCATGAAACAGTAATCTTTTCCCAGAAATTACTGAAAAGAGAAAGCTTTTTAATCTCATCCTTAACATGTTTCCTTTTATTAGCAATACAAAAATTGCCTTTGAGCTTTCTTATTTCTTCCCACTATTTCTGCATATATATATGCAAATTATCACACAGATTTCCCTTCACCGAGTACATTACATATCTCTGAAACAGTTGGCAGACCCCTGGGGGGGTGTTGCCCAGACAGCTGTGCAATCAGCTGAGTAAATCAGCTAATTAAAGAAACAAAGAAAATGCAAAAATTATTAGAGACAGACTCCCATTTACAGCATTGTTCAGCACCTCTGTATGTAAAAAGCAGAGCAAGGACAAGATGGAATAAAGGTACTTGTGAATCGGTGAATGAACTATTGCACAAGTGACAACGATGCCATTTTCTCTCAAACCCTAATCTGGGATGCTATGATATTTATGCTTTGTAGTTTAAATCAATTTAACATAAATTACTCCAGCATTATATTTTACAATTATAAAAGTGTGAAATGTAATGTTGGTCTCATAACTGACTTCTGTATGTAAAAAATGGTCATTAACTTCTGCGTGACCTTAGGTGTAGAACTAATATTGAATTTGCACAGAGGGTACTCATTATTCTGATCTAGTTTCCATGCAGAAAAAGAAGTTCCCAATGGTCCTAGTGTTACAAGCCATTTCTCAAATCTCAGATAGGAAACAGGACCCCACAAAATGATGCAAAAACATTTCCTCTCATCGCAGAGTTTATCAAAAGGAACAGATAACAGCAAGGGTAGGTATCTGCAATCTAAACAGAGCAAAACCAGTGTGGCAAGAGAGGAGGCTGACAGATGTAGATTTGGTCTTGCTGATCACCATTAAGGTGCCGTTCCTTCCCACTGCTTCCAAATGACCACAGGAAGGACAAACCTCAGTTTAAATGAGGCTCAGGTCTGCCTACATTATAGAGCCATTATAAATTAAAAACAAAAAAAAGAGTGTACCAAGTAAAGCCACTGATATTTCCCAGCTCAGTCAGATAATGGTCATTTCACATTATTGTACAACTGGTTTTGTTAGGAACTTCTGTTTATTTTATTAATAAGAACTGAAGCCTTTCCTCTGGCTTTGACGGTCCATATTTCATCCAAGGTAGTAGTGTATTAGAACAGCATAATTTGTAAAACACCTCTGGCTAAACAAGACAGGCATTTTATAATAGATAAACAACTACTGTTGATTCATGTGGCCAGAGGAGATTTGGTTTTCAATGCCTGGCCCTTCGTGATGCATGCAAAGATAAAGCCTCATTTTATACCCACTCTGTGAACATATGAAGTCATATTTTTTATCAAGGAGAAAAAAAATGTGAGAAATTATATGTAAATGCTGTAGGATTACTACAGGTACAGACAAAAGCAAGGGGTTTTGTACCAATCACAGCTCAAGGAAAACCGTTTGATGCTTGAATGCAGAAAGTTTTAAATTTTATCCAGTAGTTGTAGATATTTGTTCTCATGTGCATTATATTTAAAATTTAAAAAAAATATCACATGCAGCAGTGAATGTATCTATAGCAGTGTTGCCTGTAACGAGATGATGGAAGGATGGAGAAGAACCCATTACATGATCAGAGAATGACTGCTGAGAACAGATCAAAGAAGGAGGTATGGACTGTTGCTGAGCAGGCTGGTGCAAAGTGAAACACTGCTCTCTGTTCCATGGAAACATTCCCCAGGCATGGCCAGGAAAGGAGCAGGAAACAAAGAGGACTCTGAATAAATAAACTCTGAGAACTCATTGTAAATGCTTCTCCCAAAGCCCCAGTAAACAAAACGTTCACCTGGGGGTTGTTTTTTGCACCACTGCTGTCTTTCCGACCTCACTGTGCTGTCTCTTTTTACCTATGTGCAAAATAGCTCTCCCCTACACAGCTACTCTGCATTGCTGATTCCTTTAGTGTGCCTTAGATCACACAGAAAGAACTACGCACAAGGTTCTACAACAACTGCCAAAACAAAACCATAAACTTCCAACATCCCTCTCACTATAATTCCCACCAGAGAGCTCTTTTCCTTCTTCTTCCAAGTCTGAGTCCATTCTGCTTTGTATCAGCTGTTGAACACACAACAGCTGGCAAGTGTTACTGTGTAGCCCTTTCACTGATGCTGTCCAGGGCATTTCCCACCCCCAGCTTTGCTCAGGGTGGGCACAAAGCAGGTGGTTATAGATTCAGTTATGGCACAACAGAGGTGTGGGTGTGGGTGTGTGTGACTGATAGGGTTCCTGATCGGCCAACACAAGGAGCATCATTCCCCAGGACTAGGAGGGGTCTGATCCTGCCCTTTTGAAGTGCTGTCATTTTCTTGGTGTGCTTGACCTCAGGAGTAATGGAAGAATCCCCTGTGATGCAATACATCATTGTAACTCCCATTGGTCTCTTGGGGTAGGGATTCCCTTCAATAGCACACAAAATGTTTTAAGAGGATTGCTTAAAGAAGTAAATATGATTGGAATCATAGAATCATAAATTCTGTTGAGTTGGAAGGGATCCATCAGGATCATCGAGTCCAACTCCTGCCCTGAGCAGGACGCCCCAAGAGTCACACCATGTGCATGACAGCATGGCCTCAAAGCTTCTTGAACTCAGAAAGACCTGGTACTCTGACCACTTCTCTGGGGAGCCTGTTCCAGTGCCCAACCACCCTCTGGGTGAAAAACCTTTTCCTGATATCCAGCCTAAACCTCCCCTGGCTCAGCTTCATGCCATTTCCTCGAGTCCTGCCAGTAGTCACAAGAGTGAAGAGATCAGTGCCTGCCCCTCTGCTTCCCCACATGAGGGACCACTGTGAGGTCTCCCTCAGTCTCCTCTTTAGGCAGAACACAAGATCACCTCCCTTACTGCAAGACCTGAAATCACAGACCTTAAAGAAAGACCTTAGAGTACAGTGTAACTTTTAAAATACTGGTAGCTATGTTTTCAGGTGAAGCTTTTATTTTGAACCACATTTCAGTGAGCAGGGGGAAAGTAAAGATACAGTCACCATGACCTAACAGAAGCAGGACAGTCCTGCACTTTCACTTTGAGTGGCCATTTCTCCAGGGTGAATCCTGTAAGTAACACTTGCAGAGGAATTTGCAGAAGAACTCTCATTCCACACAGCTTACTTATTTCAAGCCTTGCTTTAAACAAGTGGATGCTTAGAGGAACTGGAAGTTTTAATGAAATGAGGTACTACTTAAGTCAAGTAAACAAACCTACTGAAAAGAGACATGAAGAGAACAGAAAAGCAGTAAGATCTTACTGATATTACCCTTTTCTTACCCTTCAAACCTTCTCAGTTTTTTCATAAGGGAAAATGCACACCTCTGCCATATGACTGTCACTTTATTCTGTAAATAGGACCAAGTTTTTTCACACCTCATTATGCCCTTTTTCAGTAGTAAAAGTGGTAACAAATTGTGCACGTTTTACTCCAAAGATATTGAATACCTGGTTGCTTATGAAACCTGTAAATTCAATAGTACTTACTACGTTTGGAATTTACACACAATGCTGAACTGCTCTGTTCTTGAATTACTTTTGACCATGTATTTGTAACCTCATTTTTCAAGTGCGTATACAAATCTAAATCAAATTTATAATGATTTCTGTTTTCTATATAACAACACTTCTACAAGTGAATAAAATGAATAACATAAGATAGGACATTCAGACAGCACCACATGACAAAATTCTTGCTAATTATTGTGGAATAAATTTAGCAAGAAGTCTCACAAGGATCTGTACTACTTGAGGAAATGGGCTGAATGATAAAGATACCATTTCCTGAGTTAACTAAGCTGATAAAGCAGCTTAATGCTGCCAAAAGTGTCTTATTGGGCTCCTTCCCACACACTTCCACCTCCCCACCCTGATAAATGCTGCCACCCTCACTATGTGACAACTCTAGCACATGCTGCTTCTATCCTGTATGCTGCTTTGGCTGCCCCATCTTGGAAGTGATATAATAGATGTAGCAAAGATGATTAGATTTAATGGAAGAGATTTGGTATGAGGAATGACCAGCGATACAGCCTGGAATTGAGACAACTCACAGGGGTGTGGCAGATGTGCACAAAATCCTGAACAGTATCATGACAAATAGGGAATGGATTATTCACCACTCTCCATCAGCAAAGAGCTGTATCCCAACAGAGCGAGGGTCGTGGGGAATGCATTTAAAACAAACAAGAAAAAATACGTTTTAACATACTGCACATGTGAATTGTGAGACTTGCTGCTGTAAGAGATGATGAAGGTCAGGAGTATAAGCAGGCTTAAAAAGCAATTTGATAAATTAATGGAGAAAAGGTCCAGCAAGGGTTACCTACCACAGCAGTGTGGGTACAGCAAAATCCCGCTGTCATAGGCTGGTAGATGCTGAGTATGTACATCACAAGGACTGTTTGTACTTGCTCTGTTTCTCTACTCTAAGCATCCCCTACTCATCACTCAGAGTAGGAGCATAGCTGGGTGGACTTTTAACCTGACCCAGCCTGACTGTTCTCATGTGTTTAACCGGGCTGACATTGCCTGGAGTGTGTTTGAGTCGAGTCACGCAATCAGCTCTGACAGCAGTGCTGTAGAGGTGGTGCAGCGGCTGGGAAAAGGAATAGCTGTTCACAGCTTGCTTTTCACTCATGTCGGCAAAGCTCAAGCCCCAGTGACTGCTTCATATTGAATCGCCTGCACTAAAATAAAAATACGAAGCAAATCACATAGGCAGTTAGGCTCTGAAAGAAGCAATACAAAAGAAAAGGGGAAGGGTGGATATGCATACATATATGTAAGAATAGGGTGGAGGCAACCCAGAAGACCTCAAATATGAAGTTAATACATTGCAAAAGTCATATTATTATAAATTGTTATCCATTATTATAAATAAAATGTAAATGACATATTCAAAAATCAGTAGGGCTTGCCAATTCAAGAATGGCATGACTAAAATCTGTCTAATTATACTGTGGAAACCTGAATATCATTCATCAGGGGGAGCAAAACACACACGAGTGCTAGGGCTTTTGTGGCCGCCCTGCCTTTCACAGTGGGAGGCAGAAGCACCCACAGACCTGCTGCTCCTGCAATGCCTGGGGAGAAGCTGAGTCACCATCTTTCTACCGCCTCCATACCCTGTCAGCTATTATCTTAATCAGTCCCTGTATTCATAAACACAAAGACCAGAGCCATGCTCTTACCAACAGATCCTTTGCACAAATAAAGTTCTAGAAATTCCTTTTTCTATAAAGGGATTTTCTGGGTGATGCCATGGGGTGCAGCTCGGTTTGTGCACAGAAATGCAAGGCATCTTGTTTGTGGATGGGATTAACACCAGTACAAAGCATCTTCCTGACAGGTTTTGATCAGTTCAGATGTACCCGTGTAGCTTCGCCACCAGCTAAAGCCTCCAGCCTTAGGCTATTTGCTGCTTTTTATCCTTGTTTTAGCTACCATCCCTAACACATAAGAAACATGTCATGAGCCATGACAAGCAATTGAGATAAATGCCAACCCTTGTAAAACCTTCAGACGGGAGGCTGCATTTATGTTATGTTTCAGTACATTTGCAGAAGCTATCAGAAGCCAGCAAGGTATACATAAACAAAACAGTTTAATGCCAAGTGTGTACAATTAAAGAAAAAGTTCCCTTATGCTCTAGTTACTTGCTTCCCCAAGACCTTTTACCAAAACACAGAAGGCAGCATTTAATCTATTTATTTCTAAGGTTAGGCAAGAACTATTTCAATGCATTTTTATAAGCCACAGAGAAGTGCACAAGCTCATTTCCCCCTCTTAGGTCACCTTTATCATGAGAGCTTTATTCTAATGAAATATAAATTTGATTTCGAGTCAACAGTGTTACTGAGGTCCATCAACACTTCTGAATTACAGACACTTATTTTACCCTGGTTTAGTTTTATTTGCAAAGAAACTAAGAGTGCTGAGCTCCCTCTGCATGAAGGCTCTCAAGTATGTCTCTGGCAGCATATGTCTCATTATTGGAGTGGTATGCTTGCAGTACATATCTGGAATATGAAAACAGAGCTTTTTCACCACGGCACAGAAGTTTTTAATTTTTCAGATACCTCATTTTTCTTTCAGCATCTGCCAGTTTTATGAGTTTCTCCTATTCTTCTAGACCACAGTAAAAACAGAAGAACAGCTCTTGGGGAAAGGCATTCTGTCCCACACCCTACTGGCTTTTTATTTTCTGGTAGCTGACATTCTCCATCAAGTCAGATCCTGTACCAGCAAGAATTTGATACTCAGCCCTACCCCACAGCAGGCTCAGGTCTCTACCTTGGTTTGTGTCAGCACATACAGAGTGTAAATCTCTGACATAGCCAGAACTGTAATACTTGCAATTACTACCTCTCACATGCATATACTAGGTAGCAAACCCCAGCTTTATTTGAACAAAAACAAACTGTTTCATTCCCGTAACCACAGGCAATACTTGCCCCCACTCCAGACACAGCAAACCTTCCTGCTTGGAACGTCTTCACCTCTTGCAGAGAGCTGTGGTGTTTGTGTGCTGTATAGTGCTTTCCATGCAACTTAACATGGTGATTACTACATCAGTTCTAGGCAAATAATGCAAAAAACTTAAATCAGCCAGTTTTTCTAGTACAAATATAGACGCGGCCCTACTGTGAAGGGCCTCTCTAAGGGCAGAGGTACATCCAGAAATTAAAGCAATTCAGGAACAAATTATATAGCCCTTGCATTAGGCAAAATTTTTTTGAGTTTTTTTGGATGGGGGTGCTGCTGATCTCTAGGAAAGCTTTTGGGCAATGAACTGATTACCCTCTGCAGCCAGGCTCCAGACAGCAGGCTAGGACCATACCCATCGCCTGCCCTCCCCAGTCATGAATCCCAGGGTGGATAAGCCAGGCTCCCACGCCATTCACACCAGCCTGGAAGCTACCCAGGGCATCTGGCTCAACAGCCATGTTCCACTCTTTTCAAGCCAAAATAAACTCTTTATCTGATTTATGGTGGCTTATTTCCTGGAATTATATGGAGTCTTGGAGAGGATTAGAGGCAGAATATCTTCAAAAGATACGGTGGCTTACAGCTCCAGAAGTACTTTCTCTGAAACGTGCTTCACTTCACCGGGCACGGCACACCACAGCTTGATTGTGAACGGTAACTGCCACACTGTGAATTTAACCATCAGCAATAAAATAAAGAACCATAACCAACCACCCTAATTTACTCTGCACCTACTGTACTAAAGGCATTAACTCAAATTAGACCTTACAGTAATGCCTGATCATACACCCATTTTTTACAGTCATCCAAGATGGGGCATAAAGAAATGCAAATTTCCACAACAAGCATGCACTAGTTAAACTGATTAAAGAGCTATCTTTTGTTCAGATCTGAACAGATATTTTAAGCGTTTACATTAATGTATTAGGAAAAGCTGGACAGTACTGCAAAGCTCTATAAGGAGATTTGGTTTTTTTCAGGCTGTGATTTTTAACTGAAATATTTCTACCTGCTCGTTGAGGGTTGCAATTACACCAGTATAAAGGAGACTCCAAGAGATATTCTCCTTTTGGATTTTCGTCTCTTGCAGCTCATTCCTAATCCAACCCCCACCCCATTTTCTACTCAACCATCCAGCAAAAGGAAGTAAGAGGCTAATTCCAGCTAAAAATCACTCTTTTGGGGGAAAGAGATTTATTTATTGCTAGTAGCAGGAGAAATATTTGCTGACAAACTGCTTAGAAGCAGAGTGGTTTCTTATACCTCCATAAGCAGGAAGTAAAAGTACATGGCACCACACTCAGCCCATTTAACAGCAAAACAAAAGATTACTTTGAGCGCTTCTTTAAAACAGCCTGTTTTCCTCTGCACTGAGCCACAGCAGAAGCATTTCCATGTTCAGCCAGTACAAATCAGGTGAGACTAGGGTGACACCAGGTAAGGGCAAGCAGCCGAGGGGTGTTGACATCATAAACTACTACAGTACTTTCAGAAGCAAAGCTACTACACAGAAGCAAGTCAGGTCTGAATTCACACTCACATTTGTTTTCACTTTCTACAGATTTACATTGATAGACAAGTGTGGATATAACCTATTGGTATTTCTATTTCCAGAAAAAATGGCATCAAACTATGTCTAGAATACTTTTTTTAATACTTACATTTTCACAAGAAAATATTTGCAGGTACACCAGCCACATCTTCTTGGTGCCTCCCGTTTAAGATACTGTGCTGCGTGTTGTGCATGTGTGTAGTAAATTTTGTGCTGTACTCGTAAACCACAGAGTGAGAGAGATATTATGATGCAGCACTATTAACAAGAAGTACAAGATCTGCGACTTTGATTTCTAGAAAAATCACTGAAAATCAAAAGAGATGCTCAGTGAGAATGCACTCAAAGACCTCAGTGGCTTTGGGAACATGCTAATAATTTAAGGCCACTCTACCTCTGTTTTACTTTAGAAACACATTTTACTTGGTACAGAAGACACTGCTCCAAGACACCAGAGAGTTAACCCTATAAAGAGTCAGGTCCAGCCAAGTTTTGTTGGTTCCTGTGCAGTACCTGGAAAACACAGCTACCTTGCTTCCATGCCAGCTCAGCAATGCGGATTCTACCCTCTGAAGTGCCTGTGCTACCAAACCCTGATGGAGGTGAGATGGCCACATATTTCAGAGCCCTTGCACTAACACCAGCATTCGCTGTGAATGCTTTTACTGTCAGAGCCTTTCAGATATCCAATTGCCTTTCCCCTTCTACTGGCCTGATCAGAGACTTGCCCCTACAGCCCTACAGATGTAGAGACAGGAAAGAACACCTTCATGCATGAAGCTGTCCTTTTGCTTT
Source organism: Pomatostomus ruficeps (assembly GCA_013400735.1). Lineage (NCBI taxonomy): Eukaryota > Metazoa > Chordata > Aves > Passeriformes > Timaliidae > Pomatostomus > Pomatostomus ruficeps. The sequence goes on from VYZT01053550.1 coordinate 80,106, forward strand.
AACAGTAAGAAAAACACCTGGCTGGACAGGTAAAAGACAGAAAAGACGACGGCACAAAATACTGGACAATTAAAAAAAAAGTGAAAAAGACCAACATATTTGTCTTAAACATAAGTCAAATAAAGACATCAGCTTTTTTTATAAAGCACAAGCCTAGAGAAAATAGTGACTTTGGCTAGAATGAGACCCAAGTTCAGATTCAACTGTAACACTCTGATTTTATTAGCTAGGTCATTAGATGTAATGAGCTAGAAGGAGAGAAGCTTAACTGTAATTGCATTGTGCTGTATACACAGATTCTCCATCACAATCTTTTCTTCCCCATGTTAAAAAGACAGCAGTGACAATTCAGATACTTCAAGAAATGACAAAAGGGAACAGCATTACAAAAACCCCTCTGAAGTTCAGCCTGACTCACCTGACTTCCTTGCTTTCAAGGCAATGACAGCAGCCAGTTCTCTCTGTACCTAAAATATCAGGAAAAGAAAAGGATGGTTATAGTTCCTAGCACAATCAAATAAAACAAAATGCAAACTGGTAAGACACAAGCTATCAGTGTTTTGCAGCAATCAACTACATGTGCAATTATGCCTGGTTTTGAAACGACAGTAACTTTTCCTAGTAAATCTATCTCCTTTTCAGCTGGGAATTCTGTGACTTTAATTTCATGTAAATACCACACATTCCTTGGGGAATGGGCAATTCAGTAGCCTGACCTGTAATTTATTTGCACAGCATATCTTTTTCACAAGTACACACTTGAATCTTCTCCCTTCCCTTGTTACATATTTGTTTTGCCTCTGATGAGCATACTGTAATGCTGGATTTATTGTGTGACTCCAGAATAAGAAAGCTCTTCATGCTGAGGTTTGACAGAGGTTCACGTATATAACTGACCTTCATGTTTTGGATCTTCCTGGAGGAACCAACCTCTCCTAGTTGCAGGGCTGAGAATTTCAGGACCAAATTTTCACTTGAGATGAAAATGCAGAAGTTGGAGCTATTTTCAGTTTTACAAAGTCTCTCACTAGCTTGTGTTAACACAGCCCTGCCATGCTAACCAGCTCCCTTCCTCATCCTCTTGTCTCTGCATTCTTCATATTTTCTGTATAGACCAATTACTGTCTCTTTAGCCAGCTCAACTCTACACCCACTTCTCTCCATAGGTCTATTCCTTTTTACATCATTTCTTTTTGTATCATTTTCCTATACATTATTCTTATGCTTCCTACTTCTTCACTGCAATCATCTGTCCCACTGCGGCTGCTTGCACTTGGCCTAGGGCACCCCAGATGCTCTCTCCTGCATACACCTCTGTTCTTCCCTTCCTCTGCCCCATCCATGCTCTGAGTCCTTTAAAGATCTCTCAGCTCCTTCCAATTTCCCTGATTTTCCCAAGAGAGCCTGCCTTCAGTATTAAAATAATAAAATAAATAGCACATTCCAACTTTTTCTAGGGATTGTCTCACCTCTCTGTACAAAGTCTCCAGCAATGCATACAAGCCATCTTGTCTAACAGGCCTAGGCAAGGCTCAAGGCTATTCTGCAGTAGGAGGTTTGACATGCAGCTTCTGAGAGATGTGAAATTTCAAACATCATTTTCAAGATACGTGGTTTGGTCATAAGGCACAAAGCCCACAAAGGATCCCCAAAGTGATACAATTACTAACAGTATCCCACTTTCATGGCTCTGAAGAGGAATGTGAAAATGTGAAAGAAGAATAGTTACCATTGCACCGGTCTGAGCAGAAACGCAGACAAAATCCTCAGGGTATCTCAGTACAATGATAACTCCAGCACTCACTGCTCAGATTCTCAGGAGCCACCAAGCAGTACACTCCATGTGGCAGAAGGCACTCATACCAGAGGCCACATCCTTCCTCTGCTTGCATCCTTCTTTCCTTTGTGGCAAAGGACCAATAAGATTTTTTTGCTGTCCTTGCAAGGTACAAGGATCTTTTCTATTCCTTGATGCTGCCCTACTGAGAGAGACACAGTTTTCTGCCACTCCAAGCAGGAAAACATGAAGGCAGTGCCACGTTTTTCTTAAGTGTCATCCTGTTTCCAGCACAATTGTGCAAGCTGGCAGTATTACCTTCCCTTCCTTCCTTCCTGTACACTCATTCCCATGTCTGGAGAAATGTTAATCATGGATAATCTAAGCATAAACTTCAAGTAAAATGGGAAAGAACAGTTATTCTGTGGAAAAACAACTCGTGTGCCTCCTTGCAGCAATTGCTATACACAAGTATTATAATAATGCATACAAGCTATCTAGTTAAGAGTAGGATTTGCAATAAAAGCCCAAGTTGTTTCTGAATGACAACACCACGACTTTTCATGGCTATAGTTCTCAGACCTTCTCCCTTCATTAAACTCAGCAGGAGGTACCCATGTCGATGCCTCAATTCAGGTCTATTGTCACAGGTTAGGAGAGTAAGAAGCATTGCACTGATGGCTCATCTTTATCTTTTAGCATTTAATAAATACATTATTATAAGATTAGCCATAAGAGACACTACAACCTGAAACAATTGCAAATGTATCACTTAACCCAATCAAACATTCAAGAAATACAAATTTCCCCACGGCTGTAAAGAAAAACCCATCTTGTCAGAAGAGAAGGCAGCATTGTGGCATCCTGCAGTTGTATTTGCAGTATTGCTTTTGCTTATAAGGTGGCACTTTTTAAGTTTGAAAGCTAGTGTTAAAATCACAGGCAATAAAAAGACTGGGTTTCTATATTTTGTCTATGTCAAGCTAAACATCTCATAGTTTCCTGTGGGCCAGGAATGCAGCTGGCCTTTTACTTGACTTGAGAAAAACCCTTCAGATAAAGCAGGAGGAAAATATGTTTCTCTAGTGTTAATAGTAAGCAGAAGTTCCTTCATCAAAGGGTTCCATCATGATAATCTGAGCTCTCTCTCACAGGATTCACTCCAATCACAAAGAACTGGTACTGCTGAGCATCCTTCTGGATTCGATTGTTGTCCCTAGATTTCATAATCCATATGCTTTTGTCTATTTTAGCATAAATGCACTTGACATCCCTGCTGGACATGCAATTCCTATGCATCATTACACCAACGGAAATCCATGTATAACATTCATTCCTCACTGCACACATGCTGCCCATTATCATACTTCTTCCTAACAGGATTTCAGTTACTGCCTGTTTGACAAAATCAATAGCTGCACATCACATTGAAGATAATAATGCAGATACCAAATAAAATATATAAACAAGAACTATGCCTACCCTATTGAGATATTAAATTTTAAAAAATGTTTTATATATACAGCTTGTTGTTACAAAGCTAATACTGTCTAAACAGTATCCCATTTGAGTAGCATTGCAGATGTCAAAACTGATTCAGTTTAAAGGCCAGTTCACCACACAATATTTACAGAAATGTTATGAAAGTCTGAAGGAGAACATTTGGAGTGGGTAGTTGGCATGTTACCACACCTCAATCAGTTTTCTTTTTGCAATATAAGAGTGTGCATAGAGAGTGATACCCAGGTACACTTCTGCTTGATTAAATACAAATGGCACATTTATATGGTGTTCAAAGAATAGAGAATTTTAAAAAGTAAATTACAACTACTGTTCTTCTCTTATGACAAATCTTATCATTTTGTCATAGCGGACATAGCTGTGCAGCTAGCAGACAGTGCATACCACCTCTACTTTTTTCCTTTCTCTTTTTTCTGTCCATAGTAGTTTTTGTGAGGCAGTATTCTAGATGTCATTGTGCCAAACAGGACTTCAAATCTAGAGACAAAGTGCCAATCCCTACAGAATCTCAAAATTCAATCCTGCAACAGAAGGCTCTATATAGCAGGGTTTTGAAAAACATTAAGAGTCTAGTTCAAATTTTTGCATGTCAAGTTATGGTAGTTTGACAGGCTCTAAATAAAAGTAATACTGGCTGATGCCTTAAAGTATCAGAAAACTGTTTTCCAGATGTGCTTCATTAACATCCTGATACTCTCTTCTGTTCCATCACAAGGTAAGGCAAAAGCTTTGCAGTGGAAACAGTCGTAGCTATCCCACTATGTTCTGCTTTTAGCAGAAAAAAACATTGAATATGAAACTGTTCTTTGGGACATGACATGGGATGCATGACAGTTCTGGAATGCTTTTTTAAACCCATGAGTAATCATTGAATTTTTTTAAGAATTCATGACCAAAAATATTATCCAATGCAAACGTATTTCCAATGGCATATTGCACGGCTTGTAAATTTTACACTGTTTGCCTTCACAATTTAAGTTTGATGATGTTGTTGGTGCCTCATTGTAATGGAGCATATGATATAAGCACATAATTTCATAGGTTAAAAGAGGGGTTTATATTTTAGGCATACGGATTCCTCCAATGTTGCTTGGGCTGGACCCTCACAATCAGTTTGGGTTTGAAAATTTGGAATGGAATCTTCTGAAAAAAAAAGCTGACATAGAAACTTTCTTCTGACCTAAAAAAATGTTTTATTCCATGAAAAGCAAAAGGAAAAGTAGAAGAGATAGTGGTGGGATTTGAATCTCCAATTACAAAGTCAGCTCTAATCTTCAACTGCTTTAGTGCTTTAGTATTGGGAGGGAAGGGATTTCGTGGGTTTTTTCACACTTCTGAAATACTGGTGTGAAGAATACCACGAACAGGATTCTCAACTATGAATTCTTCAGAGAAGACTGGTTTAATTTTGTACGAAATACATAAACATTCAGTGAGCCAAAAAGCCAGTGTGAACACATTTTCAGTATTGGATAATAACTTCACTTTCAGTTTCCAGCTCCTGCTTGCAGGACCTTTTTTTTTTTTTTTTGTAAATAAATTCTGAAGCTGAAAGCAGAGAAAAAAAATAAAAGAGAGCCTAGATACTGGGTAGTTCAGCCTTTTGTTGAATGGTGTGAGCTGAGATTTCAGATTCTTCTGAGACATAAAAAGGCTTTCCTTAAGGCTGCAGTGAGTAGTTTAGGTCCCAATCTACTGTATGAAGTAAAATCAATATTCTGGAAGGATAAAAAGGAAAAGTTCATATACAAATGTTAAAATTTGGAGGATTCTGCTCTGGTCTTGTGCCTTGTCCTTAGGGGTAGACTAGAAAATCATTATAGAGGCACCACAAAGTTCTGTGGAAAATCAGAAAATGCAGTAGAAAAAATGAGATTCTTGACATCACCATGGCAATAGATGGCTCTCAGGCCATCTGGAGATGGAACTGGCTAATTTTTCTTTAGCTAGTTAGCTACAGTAATAAAATGGTTCATTTAAGAAAACCCTGTCCACGTGCCCTACTGCTGGAGTGACTCAGGATGTCGTTCACAGGTTTGACCTTGCAGAAATTAAACACACTGGACTCAATGTCAAGTGCATCCAGCAACTGCTAGATCCAGTTCTTAAACTCAAAAGGTCACTTTGTTTTGTTGAGTCCATCCTTTTTTTTTAACTGACAAAACCCCCCATTATTCTATTTTTGATAGGCAAAGTTTCTGAGGGATACTGGCAATATTTTATAGAGTTGGTAGTTTTGCAAGTTTGTGAAAAAAACATAACTTCGCAGAAAGTATTTCACAGTTTTCTATTTTCGCTCTGTATGGAACTGCAAATGGAGGATATTGAGGTTCTGAGTACACCTTTCATTTTCAGTTAAGAAAAAAACCTAGAGAAAACAAGGAATTTGAATTTTGAGACAATAAAAATAAATACATTTAAAACACAGCATTTGCTTATGTCATATATTTAAAATTATTTTTGCATAAGGTTGAATATACAGAATCACTGGCTTTCCAAACACATTACAAAATGTCTTTTGCAAAGACATTTTTCTTTACAAAATATAGCAAAAATTCTCCTTCCCTTCCATTTTCCAGCAATTTCAAGATCATACTTTACTTATTTTTCTTAAAACAACTCTTATCCTCATGCCTTTTTCATAGCCACTTTACCTTGCTTGCTTCACTTTCGTCTCTGTACCTTCTCACATGCCAAAAACAGAACTAACACTAATTCCATGTTTTGATGATACCATGATTTAGGTGCAATGTTCACAGAACTGGACAATCACAGAATGGTAGAGGTAGGAAAGCACCTCTGGAGATCATCTGATCCAAACCTCTGCTGAAAAGCAAGGCCAGCTAAAGCCTGTCCATTGGCTGTTTGTACACATTGACAAGGTCCCCCCAGAGCCTTCTGTTCTCTAAGCTCCACTCCCTCTTCTCTCAGACTCTCCCCGTACGTCAGATACTCTATTCCCCTAACCATCTTCGTGGTCATTCACACACACTCCAGAACATCCATATCTCTTGTACTGAGGGTTCAGAACTGGACCCAGCAGTTCACATCTGGCACACCAGTGCTGAGGAGAGGGGAATGATCACCTCCCTTAGCCTAAGGACAACGCTCTTACTAGCGCAGCTCAGGAAGCACTTGCTCTCTTTGCCACAAGGGCGTGTTTCTGGTTCAACCTGCTGTCCACTAGGACCCCCAGGTCCTTTCCTGCAAAGCTCTCTATATAGAATCACAGGGTTATTTCTCCCAGATGCAGGATATAGCACTGCCCTCTGTTGATTTTCTTGAGTTCATCCACCTCTCACATGGCACAAAAGTCACTTTGGTCCTCCAAACTGGTATCTTCTGGGCCATGAACAGCACCCATTACAAGAGCAGGCTGCAGCAGTCCTTGCTTGGATTGCTTTTAATAGCTTTGGAATTACACACTAAGACCTCAGTAAAGCTCTCCCCTTCCAGAGACTAAAAAAAGTCTTCATATGTAAACATCTGTTCACTTAGACTAAGTCTTTAATTTGAAAGGATCCAAAACATGACAATATTTGAAACATGATCAGTTCAAACTTTGATGCAATGACCTTACCGCAGAAGTGAGACGAGCAAGAATTTCAGCATTGGTTTCTTCCGTATCTTCTATTTTTTGATCAGGCCTTAAAAAATAAAAATAAGATTTTATTATTTCTTTCGTTCTGTTTCAACATCTTTTGATTCCTGGAAAGTAAGGAACTGTGTAGCCACAGGCACTAATGTAAAAGGGCCTTTGAGATTCCACATCAGAATGAGGACTGCAGCATGACAATAATCAATCGTGTCAGTAACGACAGAGTACACCCTTTGTCCCTTGCTGTCAAGAATTCTTTTGATCCGACCAACATGAAACAGTGAGAGAATCCTTCAGCTATAAAAATATGATGAAGAATTGAAGAATGCAGGACCCTTTATATCAGAGTTGCTTATTTGACTGCATATTTTGCTTTGCTAAAAACATACTCTATGAACAGAGCAAAGAGTTTTCTATCTGCCCACCACCCAGTTTTGCTAAGGTGTGGAGCAGTGCCTATGGAATACAACTTCTTGTAGATGAAAACTGACAACATCAAAGTAATTTTGTGACACATAAAGTTCAATATTCAGAAAAAGTAACTGAAAGTGAAAATAATATATTTAAGAAGCCATAAATAACCAAACTAAAGCAATGGCTGAGAACACTATCAGGTTGTCTTGACAGTAACTCACAAGAAAAAGAGACTTAATGTGTCTTTTCAAAAGTGAGGCAGTGAAGGTAGAACCCTCCTAGAAACTGTCCCAGAAGTCTGGTCCACATGGAAATACCCACACAAAAGTGGACAGCATAGGATAAGACTGTGTTTTTCTTTAAAACAGTCTAATTCTCATCACTAAAACATCTGTAAGCCTTTCAGAAGCTTTATTGACAATCAGAAGCATTATACCAATATGACAGGGTTATAACTATGGGAAGAAGTAAAAGAAAATGCCCTTGAGATCTTTACTTTTCATGGTATTCAAGAAGCAGTGGCATGCCAGCAAGCTGAACAGATCCACAAAACTGCAGCTGCTGTAATAAACATAAATCCCAGGTATTAGCAGAAGCTTCTGTCTTTGACTAAATTATTTAATTGCTTATTAATGCCTTGATGTCCTTAGGGAGAGAGCTGGCAACACATGTGGAATATGCAGCTGGTATATTGTGGTTCTTACATCCTGTGTCCAAAAATTTCATTCCCTGATTCAAAAATTAAGGTCAGAAAGCATGGAATGACACATGCATTCATTTTGGGGCAAGCATATTCAGATCAAAATGGTAATTTGGATTTAAATCACAATTATTTTCACAACTGCCTTCCCTATTCAAAGCAAAAGTGATTTAACATTTTAAGTGTTATAAACAGCCCAAAAGAAACAAATGAATGCATTTTCGTTTACAAAGACTGATCTATTCAGGTTTTCTCTTTACAATTTGGAATGAGATTAAAATAACTGAATGCTTTAGATGTTTCTTTACACATCTGATATCTCAGAACCAGGCTAGGACCTGATTCTTCTAAATTCAAAGCAGAAGATAGCAGCTTAGTAGACACAGCCACAAATGCAATCTATAAATCCAGAACAGCACATAGTTATTTCCTTCTTGAGCCTTTATCACTTCATTTTCTATTTAAACATACTCCCAGTATTCATCTGCGTAAGAGCATCAAATACCTCTGAAACCATGAATATACTAAAAATTAGACTCAGCACTTCAGAATCAGCGAGGAAGGGTATATTATGACACCCAGGCCAATGGACAAAAGCAACAGTTATCACCCTAGTTTTTTCAAAAGTGGACAGCTTGGACCTAGTAGGGCTGGTAACAAACAGAAGCTACAAAGCCCAGGTAAATTAGTGCTTATCCAGTTCAGTGATCTGTGGGCTCAGTCTGCTAAGCAGCGCGAGATGCAGGGATGCTTGTCCTCGATCTGCAAGCAGGCAGGTCAGTCTCCATACAATACCTGAGAGCTGTTTGGGTTCAGCAAAAGCTTTCCAGGAACTCCATAAAGCAGTAACTAAATCAATATCCCACCCTGGCCATTTGCATTAAAACCAAATTACTTTTAAGAATGGTTACTTTTCTGTTATGAGTAAAATGCAAATTGTTTCAGGACAGAAGACAGAGGACATAGTGCAACACTCCTGAAATAAAAAGCAATATCAGGTTAAGAAAAAACCTCTTTTAACATCTCTTCCAATAATTTTTGAAAGTATTACAGGATACATTTCAACAGTCTCAGGTACCCAGTGCATTCTTGAAATGTTCACTGAGTCTACCAGTGGTTCTGGGAACAGTTACAAACACTCCCATTTACAAAGAGGGAAATAGATGCACACAAGGATTAAACACCTGATACAACACCATTGCAGTAACTGGAAAAGAATTCAGGAGGCATTGAATAAGAGCCTAAGTGATTGCTCAGGGTTCTAAGGGAGTCCCGTGGCACAGCTTTCAATTCAGATCTTTTGTTCCCAGGCTATTGCAATATTCACTTGCTTTCTACTCAAGTAGAAGGACTGTGATTAACACTGGGTGTTTAATGACCCCAAGAGGCCTCTTCATTGGTCCCATCTCATTTGACAACATTTACAGGGTCTGGGTCCCGTGGAATACACACAACAAACATTAGCCTTCAGATCAGCACGAGCTGCTGAAAATATGCTATGTCCTGACTTGTTTTCCATGGTTATTCCCACCAGTGTTATGTAGAATGTAAGGAATTCGTGCCAAGGCCAACAGGGAGTATTTATTCAGGAACCACAAGCGCATCTCAGACTTCAGAACAGCATTATCACTGTAGAGCTGCCTACAGTATTATTTGGTAGCACCACTAAAACTGACCAAAAGTAAAGACAGATCCATCAAAAATCTGTACAGCAAGTCAAATCTGAGCTATGTTTATTCAACAGGGTTTCCAGAATAGCTGAAGAAAGTCCCTAGAGCTGCTACTGCCTACTCAGGTCTACAGACTGCTTCTGGGAGAGCAGAACCATAGCACCCAGCACTGAGGCACCCAGCAGCCTGGCAAGCACAAGGCTGCTGCCCACAGCTCCTGGGAACACCAAGAGATGTCCAGTGTTGCCTTCTGGTGCACAAGCAGGCAGTTGCTTCTGATTTCACTGAAAGTAGGGAATCTAATTAATAAAGTAAGAATTTCTCTATCCCTGTGTACATAGAGAATTACTGCAGTCAATATAGATTGCAAGAAAAGCTAAGACAGAAAAACAAGTACAAAGATACTAAATTATAAAAAATCCTATGCGTCTAATGGTATGCAAAACAGCTTATATATTCAAGAAAAGACAAACCCTGCAGGGAAAGGTTTTTAGAATTGCCCTCTTTCCTAATGAAAAGGCGTATATGGCTTTATTTAACCAGGTCAGAAAACTTTAACAAACATCTCATCACACCTATTCCCTTTCTGATTGTGTTTTAACATTTTATTATTTGCATCAAGCATGAAAAATTTTGAACCAGGAAAAGTCTCCTTCCACTTTAATATCATATTCCCTCGAGGGTATGTCATTATTTAAAATTCAGTTCCTACAATATAGACTTTTTCAAAAAGCACCCTCACAATCTGACAGGTAAAAGCTCCAGAAAACAATTTTTCAGTGACAATATTCCCAAAAGGAATCCAGCTTCAACTCAAATTTGAATAATGTGAGCAGGAAGGAGCTGGAAATGTACATTAATGAATAATTGTTCAATTCATGTGACAGGGATCATCTTCCACTGGAAATGACAGTTGCACTGAAATGATAAAACTGCAAAGCAGACAGTAAACTTGAACCTAAAAGCCTTCAATCCATTTTCCTACCCAGCATCCTTCACATAACACATCAATATGACCTATCTGTTCTGTCCTTTTGAGTCAAATCCTTTGAACGAGTAGACATGAACCATGAAAAGTGGTCTGATTTACAGTGATGAGGAAAATCCCAATTCCCACTAAAATCAAGATCAAAATGCCTTGATATTTAAGGGATAGACAAACTGTTTAGCACCAGAGTTTGCTGGAAGACAAGAATTTCTATTTGCAAAAATAGTCAAAGGTTTTCTCCCAGATGAGTCAGCTGCTTAGAAGATCATATTCAGTCCTGCTGCTCTAGTCAGCTTGGGGTTTTTGTCACTTGTCTACACTCACTCAAGCTGATCAAATAAATGCATTTTGAAGGGAAGCTCCACCCCAGAACTGCCAACATTTGGTTGGTGAGCACAGTCAGCAGCTGGGGAGAGAATCAAGCTTCAGCCCTGAACCATGTAGAGAAATTGCTGAGGTTTCTTTCTACCAGCTCAACATGTCTGAATTTAAGAATCTGCACTTGAGACAGTTTACAGGGTCTTTGGCCTTTGTGCTCCTTTAAAATATTTCTACTGGACGTCTGTTTTAGAGAACGAGCATTACTAAAAGCCAACATGTAGAGAAGGAAAGTACTCATAGAGGAAAGTTTTGTCTTTGGCATCAAAGAGTATAAATTCTAGTATTGCCATAGTAATAATTCTCCAAAGTATTGGGTTTGAGGATCATCATGCTAGGGACAATGAAAGAATTTAACTCAACTTGTCTGTTCAGGCCAACTCCTACAGATTTTATGCTTTATAAAGCATAAATAGTGATGAGCCTCCAGAGCTCTCACGAACACCTTTCTCCTCTATTTTGGCCTCTTGCTGCAGAACAAATAACTATGGTTTCCTTCTAGCCA
>VYZT01053551.1:0-40854 GCA_013400735.1 Pomatostomus ruficeps
TATCAATATTGAAAATGGGGTGCCCAAACAGGACCTATCAGTGTGTATCAATACCTAAAAGGGGACCTATCAGTGTGTATCAATACCTAAAAGGGGACCTATCAATGTGTATCAATATTGAAAATGGGATGCCCAAACAGGACCTATCACTGTGTATCAATATCTGAAAGGTGACCTATCAATGTGTATCGATACCTAAAAGGGGACCTATCAATGTGTATCGATATTGAAAATGGGATGCCCAAACAGGACCTATCACTGTGTATCAATATCTGAAAGGTGACCTGTCAATGTGTATCAATATCTGAAAGGGGACCTATCAATGTGTATCGATACCTAGAGGGGTCTCCCTGTGCCAGGGCCTCCCGGCCCTCCCAGGGAACAATTCCCAATGTCCCATCCATCCCTGCCCTCCGGCAGTGGGAGCCGCTCCCTGCCCGTGTCCAAAATCGCTCTCCCTCTTTATTTCTGAGCCCCTTTCGCCCCCTGCAAGGATCCCCCTCACCTGGGAAGATCTTTTCCCCACGGGACAATCCCTGCCCGTATTTCTGCTTCATCCCCGTGGCCATTCCCGGGTCTCTCAGCTCCTGCCCGGGGTCCTTTTGCTGCGTTCCCGAGGCTCCAGCCCCAGAACTCGGCCCGGATTTCCCCCAGCCCGGCCTCCTGGCTGGCTGGGCTGTGACATTCCCGGGGGACACTCGGGATAACGGATGCGGGGTGCTGTGACTCTGTGTCTGCCAGGTGAGCCGCTGCTATTTCTGGTGCCCTGGCATCGCAGGTGGCACAGCCGAGACCCCGAGCAGCCTTTCGGTGTTAAAAACCCGGAGAAAAGAGATGAGAAAAGAACCTGCCAGGCTTGAGTCGGCTTTTTTATTGTGACCGTGATGCAAACAGGCATAAGTATTCGGTAAAATCCAGAAGACGGGGGCTATACAGAGAGAGGTGCATGCTTCGGGACAACGCGGGGGTCTCGCCACAGAGCCGGGGGCAGTCTGAGCCGGGGGGACGGCTGGCGGAGGATTTAGCAGCACTGAGAGCTCGGAGACGAGGGAAGAACCGCTGCTTGAAGCGCTGCTGGGGTCACACACGGCACGGGCCAGCCCCGCTGCTCCCCTCGGCACAAACCCACGCGGGGATCGCGCAAAAAATCTCCCCGCGCACACGCCCGGCTGGTGGGACACAGAGTGAGCGCCGGGATTCAGCCGCGGCAGCGTTTCCTCGAGCGAATGAAGGCACAGTGACATGAGGGGTGCTGAGGGCAGCGAGCAGCCCAGCCCAGCGGGGTTTATCCACAGCTGGAGGATTCACAATGGAAAATTTGGGATTTTCCTGCCCCAGTCCCCGTCCTCACCGTGGCACCGCTGCTCTCCGGGAAAAGGCCACCGGGAAAAATCAAAGCATCCAACCCAACCTTTGAGTTCAGGCTGAAGGTGCCTGAGGGGGATAAATCCCTGCTCCTATTACAAAAAATGAATTGGCACTGAATATCGAATTCCCTGGGTGGCCGGCAGGAGCCGCGGTTTTAACTCCACAAAATCTAAAAAGCATCGAATCCCGGCTGAAAATCATCGAATCCCGGCTGAAAATCATCGAGTCCCGGCTGAAAATCATCGAATCCCGGCTGAAAATCATCCTGCTCATCCTCCCCCTGCCCGGGGAATCGCGTGAGCGCTCTGGAAAAGCTGCAGGCTGCTCACAAAGCACACACAGCCCGGGGTTTTTGAAGGCATTTCGAGGCAGCAGAGTGGGGGAATTCAGCCTTGGGAATTGGGTGGGGGATTTGCCCGTGCCGGGGGATTTCAGCAAAGCGGGGATTTCGCAGGGAGATCCCCTCTGACCCCGTCTCCCGTTCCTGGATATCCCCTGGGCCGCTGGGTTTTGTTAAATTCAGGGTTCCACGCCACCATCACACAGAAACAAGAACAGAAAAACCAAAAAAAAGCAGGCTCGGCAGCAAGGAGCATTAATGCCTCAGTTAATTAAGGCTGTTTTGTCGCCCTTGATAAATTTTTTAAATCTCTGCCAGCAGTTATGGCGGGAGCAAAATATTTGATTTAATCCGAATTTGACACGCCGGCTGTTTGCTCTCTGTTTGCTTTCCCCGCCCCGAAACCGACACAGGAAAACAGAGCAAAAAAAACAATCAGTTGCTCTTTTAGATCAACTTTTCCGGTATTTAGCCTTCTGATTTTCCAGGTATTGAGTATGCCCCGGTAGGAAAATGTTTTTTTCGCTCGCAGGTTTCTGCACCAGCCCTGCAGAGAGCTGCTCTCATCCCAGTGCTGCATTCCTGCTTTTCCACAGCTCCAGAGCTGCTCTCAAAGCTTTGGGTACAGAACAGCCCAGGGTGTCGTGGCCAATTCCTCACCACAGGAATCCTGCAGAATTTTATCCTGGATAAACCAGGAATTCTCAGAGCCACACAGGTTTGATTTGCTCACTTTGAGGCGCTTCCTCCTCAAAATCCGGCCGGGTGGGACAGGAATGAGGAGAGCAGGGAGGTGCTGGCCCTGCTCAGGGGCTGCCGCTGCTCCCCCACGAGCTCACAACCCGTTTGGGTTTAATTCCTGCGATTCCAGGGCTCAAATCCCATCACATCTGTAGGGGTGGAGGCCAGGAATTTTCAGGCTGCTTCGTTTTCCCAGCAGGAAAAAAAAAACTGGGCCTGAATATCCCATGAGTTTCCCCGTGCTAAAATCAAGGTGATTTTGACCTCTCCTGAATTTTGTTTTCCTGCTGGAACCAAGGGCTTTAAAGCAGCAGCTTCCTGCCCCTCTGCTGAACACACGGAAGGAGCTGGAGCTCGGATTTTCCTGGGAGAGGGGAGATGCCACTCGCAGGGATTGCTGGAGCCATGCACGTGCAAGCGCCGATTGACACACGCAGAAATACTCCGAATTTGCTGCTGTGCAAGCTGCCCAAATCCCCAGTGCCACCGAAGCCAGCAGGCGAGGAAGGCATTTTGGGTCTGGGAGGACTCAAATTCCGGGATAATTTTGTCCAAGTTGAGGATTTTGGGTTGGTGAGAGTCAAGTTTTGCTCTCCCCGAATTGTCACAACAAACACGGAGCCGCAGCGAGGTGGAATGGCCCTGGAAATTGCGTCTCCATCTGTTCTGCTCGGGGACCGCGCTCCCCTCCGGAGCCATCAGCACAACGGCAAAGTCACCAGAGCAGTGCCGGAGCTGGGAACGGCTCCCCGGCGAGAGCAGGAGCAGGATTGGGTTTGGAGCGTAAAATTACCCTGCCAAGAAGCGGTGGGGACCCTCGGAGGGCAGCGGGGTGGCTTCGGTGGGCAGGAGGCGGCAGCTTTGGCTGGGGCTTGGCGCAGCTCCGTGAGCACAACCACGACCTCTCCCACCTCAGTTTAACCCCAGCGGGGTCTCCAGGCTCTCACAGCCCGGTTTGAACCCATCCCCACCCCCTGAAAACCCCATTTTTAGCCCCAACCCCACGGTGGGGAGATGGGGCTGAGCAGGGCTGGGTTTGCTCCCGGTTATTCCAGAGGGAATTTCCCATCTGTGTAAAACAGCGGCGCCGAGGGCCCTTCCCAGCTCAAGGCACTGCGGGTCCCTGGCCATCCCCAGCACCTTCCAGGGGCGCAGGAGGCTGAGGAGGAGGAGGAACGATCTCCAGAGGGAAAAGCCTGGGATGCAGGAGCATCGCACAGGACAGGAAAGGAGCCGGGACTGGCTGGACACAGCGTCACTGTCCTGTCCCTTCCCAGGACACACCTGCAGCACCGCTGGACATCCACGGACACGCCAGACCCCCGTAACTGGGGTGTGGACAGAGCCCCTGCTCCCCTTGGGGACACACAGGCACCGAGGGGACAATGGGGAGTGCGGACAGCCCGGAGTGAGATCCCATTTCTCACAGTTTGGCTGTGACTGGATCAGTTCCTCCCGTGCAATGAGCTCGGGCCACGATGTGGAGGTGACAGCTCTGGTGGCAGATGTCTCACTGTTGTGCCACCGTCTCATTGTTGTGCTGTTGTCTCATTATTCTCCCATTTTCTCATTGTTCTCCTTTGTCTCTCCAGCAGAAGAACAACAAATCCCGGGCAGTCCTTGCTCCGAAATCACCACCAGCACAGGCACCGAACACCCTTGCGCTGAGTGTTTTTTCCCTGCAGGATGGGAAAACACAGAACCTTTCCCTGTGGGATTTCAAGTCCGTCTCGTGACGCTTGCAAGACCCAGGGATTAAAATCTTTGCAAAAAAACCCCTTGAAAATCAAACCTCTTGTTCAGAGTCCCTTTAACACCCGGAGAGCGGAAAGGAGCAGAGCTGCTCGGAGAGGGGGTGGCGGAGATGCTCAGGAGGGGACAGGGACACCGGCCGGGCTGGGTGTCCATCGGGTCCGGCATGGGGCACCCAGAGGGGACAGATTTGTGATCCCCAGAGGCTCAGCCCCTTTCTGGACCAGCTCTGGGGCAGAGCCCTCCTCGCTGTGTTCATCCCAGAAGTGCCGTGGCTGCAGCCCCATGTCAGGAACCGGCAGAGTCCAGGCTGGAGGAGCCGCATTTAGGGCACAACAAATCACATCCGCAGGTTTCTTTCCTGCTGCTGTAGGGAAAAATGAATCCCGAGGGGAGCGCGGAGTCCCTGCAGGTGGAGGGGAGGAAGGGGAGCAGTTCAGGCGTCTGAGGCTGACTCAGCAGCGAGCGGTGAATCGAAATTCCCAGCGGGGCAGCGAGTGAGGAGCCCGGTCCCACTCAGGCTCGAAGCCCTGGGGGGATTTATCTTCACGGACCTTCCCGGCAGGGAGGGGATTTCTCCTCCAGGTCCAGGCAAGGAGCCTCAAACCAGCATTTCCCATCCCTCGGCAGGGCTCTGCTTTCCCGCTGGCTTCCCTGGCAGCCCAGGCAGGAGCTGAGGAGCTTTGGGGTGCAGGAAAGGCGAGAGAATCCAGCTCGGGCTCGGCTCCAGGTGGGAGATGCTGCAGCGGAGCGGGCAGGAGGCAGGACAGGGGATAAACTTGCCAGGACGATGGGGTGAGCTGGGAAGAGGAGGAAAGCACGTTTGGGCTTTACCTCCTCCTCCTTAGCTTGATGACCCCTTCTTCCAAAGGAAGACTGGAGCACAGAGCCAGAATTTCCCAAAAGAAGTGGATAACTCTGATTTTTTTCTGATTTTTTTTCTGATTTTTTTTCTGATTTTTTTTTCTGATTTTTTTTCCGATTTTTTTCTGATTTTTTTTTCTGATTTTTTTCTGATTTTTTTTCTGATTTCTTTTCTCATTTTAGCACTGTTACTGCAGCCGCAGGATGGGGCTCAGGGCCGGGCTTGCTGTCTGTTCCCAGCTCCGGAACCAGGGAATTTTCTCCCGGACAGGATCTCTCCCAAACTCACCCATCCCAACCAAGGGACGCGGCTCCCCCCGTCACTGGGGTGAGCTGCCCTTTCCCGTGCTCTCCTGCTGTCCCCTCCGTGTCACGCAGCCCCCGGGCAGTGCCAGCCCTCCGTGTCCCGGCGCTGCCAGCCCAGCCAGCTCGGCTCCGGCCACACCGTGGCAGCATTTATTCGGTTTTATCCCGTGCTGGATGCTCGGCTGGCACCTGCAGACCTGGATCTCGAATCCTCCCGGCGCCTGGAGCCTTTTTGCTGCCGGATTTGGGGCTGGAGATGGGAATTGCGGGGAATCCAGGGTGCAGGAGGTGTCACAGTTCACGGAGAGGACAGGAGATGCCAGCGGAGGGTGGGAATAACAGCATGGCCTGGGAGAGGGGCTGGGAGAGCACAAAACCCTCCTGCAGCTCCTTTTTGCTGCTTTCAGCTCGGGGTGGTGACCCCAGACCTGGGGAAGCTCCTGGGCAGTGCCTGTGCCGCTGTTTCGGCTCCATCCCGGTGTCCGTGCGCAGCCGAGCAGGGCAGGGCAGGAGGGGATGATCAGCAGCTGCCACCTCAAGATGCCAACCCCGTGCCCTGCCTCCAGCAAGAGCCGCAGCCACGTCCTGCTCTCCTTGTGCTGGCGGTGAGAGAGGACAGACCTGGGCACTAAAAACACCGAGGTTCAGTCCCTGGATGTGCCAAGCTCGATCCTTGCGGGTCCCTTCCAATCCAGAAGGTTCTGTGGCTCCCCAGGACGCAGCAGGAGGAGGAAGGGCACCCAAGGTCGCGTCTGCTTTCCCTCGCAGGCAGCTTTGCTCTGCTCTGTTTTCTGTTTTTTCCAGCTTTTCTGTGGCCGCGTTAACAAATTCATTTTGGGGCCAGGTCGCTGCGGCAGGGCCGAGGTGTGAGCGAGCCAGAGCCCGGCGCCTTCGCAGATCTCACCTCCCTTCTCACCCGAGCCGCTCGTGCTGCAGGCAGGTGGCACAGAGGGGACAGGTTCACCCCCAAAATGCCACACCATGTCCTCTTGGCAGGCAGGTGGCACTTTCTGCTCCCAAAAATGTGGAAAGGGCTGGGTTTTGCTGTCCCAGAGCCTCCATCCCCCTCCAGGTGCTGCTTTCCAGACAGGTTTGTCCCCAAGAGCTTCTGGTGCAGCTGGAGCTGCTGCTGTCCCGTCCTCGTGGCTTTCCAGGCTCTCCCGGGAGAGGGTTCAGAGCTCGGAAAGCTCTGGGAGCAGCCAAGCCCTCCAGATCAAATATTCCCTGGAAAACCCTCCGGAGAAATCACTGCCGGGAGCTTTCCCTCAGCTTGTGGGAGAATTTCCACGCTGGCAAAAGTTGGGATTGAGCACAAGGAGAGGCTCGCAGGGAGCAGGGAAAGGGCAGGAAAACAGAGACAAAGCGCAGAGGCCGCTGAGGAGGGATTGTGACACAAAATCAGCTCAAAAACCACACAGCTGCACCCAGGCTGCTCGGGATGAATCAAATCCACTGGCATGAGGGTGCTGCACACCATCTGCCCCCAGGTTTGTCCAAATCCAAGGGAAAAACAGGGAAACACAAGGATTCAGCCAAGCCCTGGGCCGGGGAAAGAGGGAGCCTGGCAGGAACAACCCCAGCTGTGGACAAGCACCGAGATCTCACCATCGCCCAGCTCCTTCCACCTCTGCTCGCCCCCAAAAACACCCGGGAATGGTCACAACGTGATGATTTCATGCAGCTGCAAAACGCCCTCGTGGGAAGGAGGGGGAAACGTGGAATTCCGACAAGAGCCACTGCAGGTTACGAAGCCATCGAACTCCAGTGGGGAAATCCGGGGGGAAGGGGAAGGAGGTGAAAAGAAATGGCCACAGGACAAAGAGCAAGAGGAAGAGGAGGGAAAGGAGATGAAAGTCATCGTCGTCATCATCATCATCATCATCATCATCATGGTCAGGACACAACGACAGGACGAGAGACAGAGCGCTTCCCACGGGCAGGTCCCCGCGTGTCCGTGAAATACAAAAGCCAGCGCCCTCCGGCTGGAGGGGACAGCAGCGGGTGCTGGCACTGGTTTGGCATCCCCTGGGGGCGAAGGGTCCGGTTAGGAGCAGAAAACCCTGCAAGGGAAAGGGGAGAAAGGGCGGCCTGAGAGGGTGAGGAGCACCGGGATCATCCCCCGGAATTCCCACCTCGTGGGCAGGAGTTTGCAGGGCTGGGTGAGGTGGGCAGGAAGGTGACCTCGATCCCTCTGCACCGGTGGGAAACTGAGCCACTCTGGCCCAGTGCAGACCCTGGAGCGGGTGATTCCTTGGAGAGAAATTCCTGCCAAACCTCAGGGGCGCGGGGAAACCCACACAGAGAAGGGATTTCACCCCACGCTGCCATGGGCCGGCACAAGGAGCCAGAGATCCGAGCAACTGCCCAGCCTTGATCCCAAATAATCCTTCTGCTCATTCGGGGAAAATCCCACCACAGCCAAGCTGAGCAAATGGCAGCGCTTGGAAGAGCAGAAACAAACACTGCAAATGTCAAGATTCTTTCTTTTTCTTTTTTTTTTTTAGCTTCTGGTTGTTTTTTACAACAGCAGAGAGGAAAAAAAAATAAATCTCTGGATCTTTTCTGAAGGGGCTTGGAGCAGCCTGGAGAGCTGAACACCTGGAGCCAGTCACCACTTCCCAGGGGTTTTTCCAGCTGGGAAGCAGCCAGCGGGAAGGGGTCTTTTCCTTTTTCATCCCCTTTGGGTGGGGTTGTCAGGTCTGAGCCCCTCAGGGTGATAAATTGGGAATTATCCTGGAGAGGTGACAGCTATTCCAGGGGCACTGCCAGGATTCCAGAGCAAAAATCCAGTGCCTTGCTCAGCCTCTGCTCTAAGTGCACAGGAGTTCAGGCTCCCTTTCCCATTTTTTCCCATTTTTTCCCATTCTTTCCCATTCTTTCCCATTCTTTCCCCATTTTTTCCTATTTTTTCCCATTCTTTCCCATTTTTCCACATTTTTTCCCATTTTCCCCATCCCTCAGCCCACCAGGCGACCGCAGGGGTTAAAATGCAAGGTGTTGGCTCACTCATCCGTGTCTTTTTTGCTCTCCTCGATGAACGCGATGGACTCGGATCTAAGGCGGTTCGTCACCTCGTACGTGCGCAGGGTGACTCCGAAAATATCCTCGTGGTACCGGCTGTCGTCCTGCGAGGGAGGGCGGCACAGGGGCACAGGGAAAAATGGGAATTTGGGGGATTTGTCAGTGGTTGGTGGCGGCCCCAGCGAAATCCCGCGCGGTGGGGAGGCACCAAATACACAGAAAAGGTTTGGGGCTGTCCCCAGCGGGACACAGGGGCGCGGTGACCTCCCCAAGGTCACTCTGGGGGCTGTTCCGTGCCCAAAGCCAATCTGGGGACAACCCGTGGATCTGGATGGTTCAGAGGGGTGATCCAAATCTCCCCCCGGGTGGACCCGTGGATCTGGGATCCCCTGGCTCCTGGATGGTTCAGAGGGGTGATCNGCTGTCCCCAGCGGGACACAGGGGCGCGGTGACCTCCCCAAGGTCACTCTGGGGGCTGTTCCGTGCCTTGGACCCCCTCAGCTGCCGGGAATTCCGGGCTGGCAGGGGGACAAGGAGCCCAAAGCCAATCTGGGGACAACCCGTGGATCTGGATGGTTCAGAGGGGTGATCCCACGGGAATGGTGCTGAGTTATCCTCATCCATCCCTGGGTCTGTGTCCCAAACTGAGCCCGTTTAAGCTCCAGCTGTGTCACCAGTGTTTGGCCAGGGGACACAGACAGATTTGGAGCAGGACCCCACAAAATAAATGATAAATTCGATTTTTTGACAGAGGGGCTTAGCGAGGTGAACAAGCCCTGCCAGTGCTCAGCACGCCCGTCACCGGAGCCAAGTGACATCCCTGAGCACAAAAACCTTTGGAATGTCACCAACCCAACCCGACCCTCGCTGGGTGCAGCCCCTCGGGGCCGTCACCTCGCCGGGGCAGCAGGTGCAGAGCCTGTGGCGGGAGGTGGCGGTGGTGTCACACGGGTGACAGTGTCACACGGCAGACAGGGGAGGTGGCAGTGGTGTCACGGGTAGCAGCAGTGTCACACCGCAGACAGGGAATGTGGTGGCGGTGTCACACGGGTGGCAGTGTCACACCGCAGACAGGGGAGGTGGCAGTGGTGTCACACGGGTGGTGGCAGTGTCACACGGGTGGTGGCAGTGGTGTCACACGGGTGGTGTCAGTGTCACACGGGTGGCAGCGNGCAGTGTCACACGGGTGGTGGCAGTGGTGTCACACGGGTGGCGGTGGCAGTGTCACACAGGTGGCAGCGGTGTCACACAGGTGGCGGTGGCAGTGTCACGACTCACCCGCAGCTTGCTGAGGAAGGCTCCAGCCTCCTCGGCCGAGAGCTGGCCCTGCTGCCGCACGATGCGCTGCACGGCCTTGAGGACGTCCCCGGCCATGGTGACATCCCCGCAGACGTAGATGTGGCCTCCCTGCTCCTTCAGCGCTCGGAACACGGTCTGGGCCAGCTGCTCCTGCAGCACGTCCTGCACGTATTTCTGAGGGGCAGTGAGGAGGAGGGACCCGGGGTTAACTCTGGTGTCTCAGCCCTGTCCCCCCCTGGGGACAGCAGGGAGAGGTGACCCCTCTTTGGGGGGACACGGCTGTGCCTTGCAGCACCCACGGTGACAAAAAGGAGCTGGGGACAGCAGCAAAGCCTCATCCTGCTCTTCTGTGGCCACACCTGCACCGTGCCTTTCATTGCCAGGCCTGCTCAGGTGCTGGTGGGAATTTGGAGCAGGAATTTGCTCTGGGCCACCCCACTGGGTGATGTGACATCCCTTTCCTTTCCTTTCCTTTCCTTTCCTTTCCTTTCCTTTCCTTTCCTTTCCTTTCCTTTCCTTTCCTTTCCTTTCCTTTCCTTTCCTTTCCTTTCCTTTCCCTTTCCTTTTTCCTTTTCCCCTTTCTCCTTCCCTTTTCCCCTTTTTCCTTTCCTTTTTCCTTTCTCCATTCCCCTTTCCCTTCCCTTTTTTTTTTCTCCCCCCGGGTGGCAGCAGGAGCAGCCTGGGCACACCCTCAGGCTGGCACCAGGACAGGGGAACACACCCTGGGAGTGGAAATCACCGGGAAGGGACAATCCCACACATTTACGTGCCCCAGGGGCGAGTACCCACGGCTGTGCCAGGGAATCAGCCTCCCCGTGGGCATTCCCGGGGCCGTGCCCACCTTTGGTTTGTCCGGCTCCCGGGAATAGGCCGTGTAGAGCTCTCTGAAGACCCCCTGGGTTTTGGCGAAGAGCGTCTCCTCCTTGTAGATGTGATCGATCCTGGACTGCCGGCAGCCGAACACCAGCACCATGGGACAAGGCTTCAGCCCTGGGACGGACGGGATGGGGGAGTGTCACCCCCGGGCCACCAGTTCCCACCGGCCACGTCCCTCCAGGGGTGCCAGAGACCCACTGGGACACCATGGGACCCCTGATACCCAATTCACACCAGCCACGTCTCTCCGGGACTGCCAGAGACCCACTGGGACACCCTGAGACCCCTGGCACCCAATTCCCACCATCCCTGTCCCTCCAGGGGTGCCAGAGATCCACTGGGACACCCTGGGACCCCTGATACCCAATTCCCACCATCCCCATCGCTCCAGGCCTGTCAGAGATCTGCTGGGACCCCTGATACCCAATTCCCACCTTCCTTGTCCTTCCAGGGCTGCCAGAGATCCGCTGGGACACCCTGGGCCCCCTGGGACGCCCTGGGACCCACTGGGACACCCTTGGGACCCCCAATACCCAATTTCCGCCATCCCCGTCCCTCCAGGCCTGCCAGAGATCCACTGGGACAGCCTGGGACCCCTGATACCCAATTCCCACCATCCCCATCCCTCCAGAGCTGCCAGCAGGGACACCCTGTGACCCCCAGCCCCACACGGCCACCCCAGGGTCCCCAAATGCCACTCGAGGACAGGAACAGGCCGGCCCCACCTTTGTGCTGGATGTCGAAGAGCCGCTGCTGCCAGAAGCTGCGGAAAGGGGCGATGCCGGTGCCGGGCCCGATGAGGATGCAGGGCACCTGCGGGTCCTGGGGCAGGTGGAACCCGGGGGCCCTGGGCACGGCAAAGTCCAGTTAAACCCAGCATGGTGTTCCCCCCTCCCTCCCCTCTGCCCACAGCTGGCTGAGACACTCCCCGGAGAGGGAGGGGTAGAACATTCAGCTTTGATATTGAAAATGAGGTGAAATCCCAGAAAGCGACATTTTCCTGCAGAATTTCCCCCAAAGGGAAATTTGCTCACAAACCCAGCGCTGTTTTCTCCCCCTGTGACAACAACGGAGGGCAGAGAGCTCATCCTGCACGGGGCTCACCCCTTTTCCTCAGCTCCCTGCGCAGGGCACTCACCCTCGTACAAAGCAGGGCACCACTTCGTCCGTCTGGATCCGGTTGAGCCACGAGGAGCAGACCCCGTGGTGGATTGGTCCCTCTCCGTCTGGGAAGGGAGGGAAGCAGGGTCTGTGGACGGCTCTGGTTCCTTTCCTAAAACTCTCCCTGCTGCCTCTGCTGCGAACATTTCATATCCCTGCACCCATTCTCCATGAATTCCGCAGAGTTTGGCACCTGGATCCCTCTGTGGAGCTGCCCAGAACTCAAGCCTGGCACAGCAGGGCCTCCACAATCCTTAGGGATCACCCAGCTTTTCCTCAGACTTTTTTGGCAGGATCGTGACGCTCCCAGGCACAAACCCTCCGTGGCAGCTCCACTGCTGTCCCAGGAGCCACAGGGCTGTGTCACCCACGCCACCACCACACTCAGACACTGCAGCACCTGCAGAGGTTTGGCTGCTGGGAATGCAGATTTTGGGGTGGGCAGACAGAATTTTGTGTGGATTTTGGGGAGGGCAGACAGAATTCTGTGTGGATTTTGGGGAGGGCAGACAGAATTTTGCATGGATTTTGGGGTGGGCAGACAGAATCCTACATGGATTTTGGGTTCTGCACCTGCCCCAAAAATGGCATTTCCATGCCACTGCCACTCTGTGACATGGGACAGCAGCACCATTTTGAGGGAATTTCCTCTTGCAGAAAAGCTTTAATTTAAAGCAACATCTCCCTGCCCCAGGAGGTTTTGTGGGGCCGCCCCGGTGCTGCTGCTGCTGATTTTTCCCCCCAGCCCCGGCCGGGCGCGGTACCTCGGGTGCGGTAGGACACGACGGCCACGGTGAGGTGAACCTCGCCCGGGTACATCTCCGGCGAGGAGCTGATGGAGTAGTAGCGAGGCTGCAGCAGCGGCAGCTGCGTCAGGAGCAGCGTGGAGGGCGCCTGCACCGAGGGGAACTCCTCCAGCACCTCCACGATCGTCGGGTTCTTGGACCATTTCCACTCCTCGTACTCCTGCAAGCCCTGGGGAAGGGGAAGGAGGGAGAATGGCAGGATTTGCCTTTTCCAGGTGTTTGGAGTGGGCACCCTGAGCCCTGCCCAGCCTAAACCCGGGATGGAAATGCCCTGGCTGGGCTGGGACTGTCCCCAGTGCCTCGCAGCACCCGGGACCGTCCCCTTTACCTTGCTGAGGACCTGCAGACGTTTCTTCTCCTTGTCGCTGGTGGCCAGCAGCGCAAATTGCTGCAGCAGCAGCGGGCTGGGCGGCGTGGTGATGTCCAGGTAGTACTTGAAGGCCTGGAAGATGGTGCAGGGCGGGACTCGGCTCTCGTCCGTCCAGTTGCTGATGACACCTGCGGGGAGGGAATCCGGCACGAGCCCGGCATCAGCCGAGGGCAAATCCTGCTTTTCATCCCCCCCTGAGACTCTGGGTTGGGGTTTTTCATCTCCAGCTACACCGTGCGTGGCAGGAGGTGAAATATCCCTGGAATACGGGGTTGGGATGGCCCCTGAAGATCTCTTTGTGTTTCTTTCCTGTTCTAGACATTGCCCTTTCTAATTTTCCTTTAATTTTCCCAGGAATATCTTTCCGACCCTTCAAATCCTTCCTCCACATCCCAAACTCAGATGAGCAACGGCTCTGGGCAGAGCAGGGATGAAGGAGCTGCTCCCAATCCAGGCAGACATGGCGGGGACACAGGAAATTATTTTTCCTTGGGGATTTCTCCTGATTCCTGATCAGAGGCTCCCTGGAACAGAGGCCAGCCAGGATTGAGAGAATAAAATGGGGATTTATTGCAGGGCCTTCAATAGGGACACCTCGGGCACTCAGAGCCTCTCCGGGAGAGGCCACAGCCAAGATGGACCCCGGGGCACCAGTTTGCTCCACTTGGATCAGTTTGGATCCATTCCCAGATCAGGGTAAAAAAAAAAACAACCTTTCAAAAAACCCCCACCTTTTAAAAGGGGAAAAACCTTTTTAAAAAACCTTTTAAAAGAGGGAAAAATTGGAGAATTACTCCAATTTCAATTTCAGGTGATGATGGAATTGACCCCAAGTCTGTCCCCCCTTTTAGAGGCTCCGTTTCCATCTTTGGGGGCCTGGGCCAACGAGGTGTCCTTGAGTGCAGCCTGGAGAGGATTTGTTGTGTCTGACTAAAAACAGGGGTTAACAGGCTGAGCGGAATTTTAGAGTTACACTAAAGCAGGGCAGGGTCTGGAAAATAGTAAAACTGAATTTTAGGGCATCACCCATGAGCTGGAGGAGCTGGGGAAGGAGGAGAGAGTCCCCGGTTACCTAGAGCCGTGCTCCTCTCCTCCAGCAGCTCCACCTTGACCAGCTGGTTGGCCGGAGGGGCGTCCTCGAGCCGGTCGATCAGGGCACTGACCAGGTCCTCGTGGTTGCCCGGGAACACCCCGAGGTGGTCCCCGGGCAGGTACTGCAGCCCCTGGTGCCCGTCGGTGTGCAGGCGCAGGAAAATCGTCAGGCGGCTGCGGGGCAAGGAGGAAAAACAGGAAAATTTGGGGTTTTTGGGGAATTTCTTCAGGAAATGCTGAGCCCTGCCCTCAGGAGATGCTGGTGGTGGTGGTGGCACATCCAAGCTGTGGTGGCCGTGTCACTGAGGTCACAGCAGGGAGAAGGGACATTGCAGCAGCCCCTGACTCGCCCTCGGGGACTTTTTAAAAGGGGAAAGACTGTTTTTTAAAATAAAACCTTTTAAAGGGGAAAAACCTTTTCAAAGAAAACCTTTTAAAAGGGGGAAAAACCTTTAAAAAAAACCTTATAAAGGGGGAAAACCTTTAAAAAAAAACCTTTCAAAAAAAACTTTTAAAAAAAACCTTTTAAAAGGGGAAAAGCCTTTTTTTAAAAAAATCCTTTTAAAATGGGGAAAAACCATTTTTAAAAAAACCTTTTAAAAGGGGGAAAAACCTTTAAAAAAACTCTTTTAAAGGGAGAAAAGCTTAAAAAACCCCCCAACTTTTAAAGGGGGAAAAACCTTTTCAAAAAAACCTTTTAAAAGGGGAAAAAACATTGTTTTAAAAAAAACCTTTTAAAGGGGGAAAACCTTTTAAAAAATCCTTTTAAAGGGGGAAAACCTTTTCAATAAAAACCTTTTAAAAGGGGAAACACCTTTTGAAAAAAGCACCTTTTAAAAGGGGAAAAATATTAAAAAATAAAACCTTTTAAAAGAGGAAAAGCCTTTTTAAAAAAACCTTTTAAAAGTGGGAAAACCTTTAAAAGATAAAACTTTTTAAAAGGGGAAAACCTTTCAAAAAAACCTTTTAAAAGGGGAAAAAACATTTTTTTAAAAAAAAACCTTTTAAAGGGGGAAAACCTTTAAAAAAATCCTTTTAAAGGGGGAAAACCTTTTCAATAAAAACCTTTTAAAAGGGGAAACACCTTTTGAAAAAAGCACCTTTTAAAAGGGGAAAAATATTATAAAAGAAAACCTTTTAAAAGGGGAAAAGCCTTTTTAAAAAGACCTTTTAAAAGTGGGAAAAGCTTTAAAAAAAAAACCTTTTAAAAGGGGAAAAATATTAAAAAAAAATAGTTTAACCTCTTGCTCAGCAATTTTCTCCTCCTTTGCTGCCCCTCCAGCCAGCTCCCCATCCCACGGGCTGGAGGAACACCCTGCACCGGCTTCCAGCCTTACTCCAGGTTTACACCCAGGTGGATTCCAGGCTCTGGGGGTGTTCGTAGCAGCCCAGGTGCGCGCTCAGCTCCCCTACCTGGACTTGGGGCTCTGCAGGTTCTGGCGCGCCAGGAGCCGGGCGGCGTAGACGCGTTTTTTGTGGATGCTGTAGAGCCCTGAGCGGGAAAAGAGGCGGAAAATTCACTCAGCCGAGCGGGGCCGAGGATTCTGGCTTTTGTAGGATCGTTGTGGGTTCAGAGCAGAGCACCGGGATCAGAAACCCCAGGGGACAAGCAGGCGCGTTTCCCTTTTTAGTGACCGAGGAAGACCCCGAAACCACCCCAGTGACACTCAGGGCTGTGTCCTCTCGCTGCCGGTGCCACCTGGGCTGGCAGGGATCCCCGGGGTTTGGGAAGAGCCAGATCCCGCGCCGCAGGAGCCGTGCTGAGGGGCCAGGTGTCTGCGGCCCGGCCCTGCCCGCACTCCGCAGCGCTCGCCGGAGCAGCACCGGGACAAAATCAGCTTGGAAAAGTCCCAAATTTCCGGCTGCTCGCTTGGAAAAACGGGGTCAGGGGGAGGGAGAGCAGATCCTGTGCGAATATCTCTGTTACAGGTGCGGCCGGAGGGGCCTGGGAGCGTCCAGGCCGCGATTTGGGAATGGGATGGGGGAAAAACAAGGTTGGAATTTAACAGAGACAAAAAAAAGGGGTTTGGCCCATTTTCCCTGTGTCTCCTCCAGCTGTCCCCGAGGTGAGCCGTGCCCGTACCTTGCGTGAGCTCCGGCGCCTCGGCCACGTAGGTGAGGCGGAACTTGCTCCTCTTCCAGCTGCGGTCGTTGCTGATCAGGGAGTTGTTGGCTTTCTCGATGTTGACGTCGTCCCCCACGCAGAACACGTCGCACGCTGCCTGCGGCACGCACCAGGCCCTCAGGCACCCCCTGGGCCCGGCTGAGCCCCCAAACCCAACCCCAACACGAGAAGGAACCCCCAGAATTTCCATGGGCACATCTCGTGGTGCTGCGCTTCCCAGATATCCAGGATGAGGCAGGAATTCCACTCCGTGCTCACATTTTGGTGCTCAGGCCAAACCAGAGCTCCACCAAACACGGACGAGCTCTTTATTGTGGGTTAGGGTGGTGCCAGAGCATCCCAGAGCAGGGAAGGGGAGGCCGGGATCGGCTCCAGCTCTCCCCAGGTTACCTTGAAGACCTTCTTGGCCCAGGTCCTGAAGGACTCCTCCTGGCCGCAGAGCTCGTCGCCCTCTCCCATGCGCAGGATCCTCTCCCCGCCCAGCTCCTCCAGCAGCGTGTCCACGGCGCGGGCGAAGGCGCAGAAATGGGGGTAAGCGCGGGAGCCCAGCCCAAACACCGAGAACCTGCGCAAAAACGGCTCCGCTGCGGCCGGGAGGGACACCGGGACGTCCCCTCCTGTCCCACAGCGGCCTGGAGGGGTCTGCACGTCACCAGAACGCCTCAGGGTGGGTGGGTGGCAGTGACGGGCGCTGTCCCCTTGGTCTGTCCCCGGTACCTGACGTTGGCCAGGGGCCCGGTGCTCTCGAAGTTGTCCCTGGAGTCGGGGCCGTCGCTGGAGGATTTCCGCGCGTCCGAGTAGGAGGAGACGCTGTTGAACCGCACCTTGTAGCTCCTGGGGACAGCGACAGCACCCAGGGTCACACCGGGGTCACCTGGGTTTGTCCTCAGAGGGGACCCCGTTGTGGGGGACACCAAGGGCTCACAATTCCGTGAGAAGAGGAATGTGCTCCCCCCCAGGTAAAGCCACAACAGCCCCTCTGTGTCCCCCAGGGATGCTCCGTGAGGTCCTTGTCACCTCCCGCCGTGCTGACCCAGCCACCACGCTGTCCCCAGTGACGCAGAGCTGCCAGGACCTTTGGCTTTACCTGTCCTTCCCCGGCAGCACACAAGGTCGGGTGTGCGTCTGAAGAGATATTTCTGAGGGTTTTGTCACTCACAGGAAGTGGGAAATCAAAAAAAATATCAAAAAACGGGAGTGAGAGAAGAAGAAGAAGAAGGGGCGAGGAGGAGGGGGGGGAAGGGGAGAGGAGAAAAAAAAAAAATAGAGTCTGACAACAGCAGAAGTATGTCTGAACCGAAGCATCTTCCAAAATTGCTCCGCACAAGGGTTTCTAAATTTACAGCCGGAGCAGCGAGCAGCGGTGCGGGCATGAGTCACGGCACAGCTCTCGCAGCCGGCGCGGCACGCCGGGCGACAGCCGGGGTCACCGAGCCCCCAGGGCCACCTCAGTGCCCTCCTGGCCTCCTCTGGGCTCCTCGGCTTCACCCCGCCTGCTCCAGCCCTCCCTGGGCCGTGTCCTGACCTGGGTGATCCCTGGAGAGGCGGCCTCCATCCCTCCCCATCCTTTGGGATCTGTTCTGAGGTGTTCCCATCCTCTGGGATCCACTCTGAGGTGTTCATCCCTCCCTCAGCCTCTGGGATCTGCTCTGAGGTGTTCCCAGCCTCTGGGATCCTCACTGAGGTGTTCCCTCCCTCCTCAGCCTCTGGGATCGGCTCTGAGGTGTTCCTGTCCTCTGGGATCTGCTTTGAAATGTTCCCAGCCTCTGGGATCCTCACTGAGGTGTTCCTCCCTCCCCAGCCTCTGGGATTGACTCTGAGGTGTTCCCTCCCTCCCCAGCCTCTGGGATCGGCTCTGAGGTGTTCCTGTCCTCTGGGATCTGCTTTGAAATGTTCCCAGCCTCTGGGATCCTCACTGAGGTGTTCCCATCCTCTGGGATCCTCAGTGAGGAGTTCCCATCCTCTGGGATCCTCACTGAGGGGTTCCTGTCCTCTGGGATCCTCACTGAGGAGTTCCCAGCCTCTGGGATCCTCACTGAGGTGCTCAAACCTCATCTCCCACCGACAGGGGATTCTCTGCAATCCCAAATTCCGTGCAGGGCAGCACAGCCCCTGGATCAGATGGACACAAAGCCCAGATTCCCCAGGCGGGAATGAGGAGGTCCCCGCGGTGCGGGAAGGCTGCTGGAGGGTGGCGTTCGAGCAGCAGGCCCTTGGACAGGAATGGATTAGGAATATTTCAGGAAACCCTTGGAAAACCTTTGCTGTGAGAGACGAGGAGCCAAACATCAACCCCAGCACAGCCTCGGGGCTGGGGACAGAGAGCCGTGGCAGAATCCCGGGATTTGGAGAGGCCACCCCGCCCAGAGGGGTCTCAGCATTCCCGGTGGAGCTGGGGGTCCGTGGGGGGCAGGACAGGAGCTGCTCTCTCCAGCTCTGTTTTCCAGGCTGACACCGTCCTTCTGCCCCCAGCAGTCCCCTCCAGGTCTCCTTTCCTCATCACCCGAGCTTTTTCCATGCTTGATATCAGCAAAATCCTGGATATTGGTTGGGGCAATCCCAAAACCAGGGAAGCTGTGGCTGTCCCATGCCTGGAGGTGCCCCTGGACGGGGCTTGGATCACCCTGGGACAGTGGGAGGTGTCCCTGCCTGGCCTCAAATCCCACTCAGAGGTGTCTGGGACAGCAAGCACCGAGCTCAGGGGCTTTTCCCCACGGGCAGCACCTCCACACCCCCGGAGAGGATCCTCGGGGTGAGAACCCCGTGAGGGATTCCCCTTCCCCACCCAGACCCCGCCAGGGCTGCTCCATGCCGGATTCAGGAGCAGCCTCGTGCCGGTTCTCAGCTCAGGAGCCATTCCCGGGCAGAGCAGTGCCCCAGTTCTGGGAAATGTTTTATTTTCATGGATAAAAGGACACCCCTGATGATTATTCCCTGTTCCCGCCCTTCCCAGCCCCCGGGATCCGCGCTGCTCCGAGCCCATCCTCCCGCGGAGGGGGATTTTCTACAACCCCAGATTCGGTCTCCAAGGCACCGGTTACAAACATCACAGGATTATCACAGCTCCTATTTTTCCCCAGAAATCTTTTCACACCAGGCACGGAGCTAAATCCGGCTCTCGAGCCCTCCCCCACCTACATCTGCCAGGCTGGGAACTCCCTTCTACCTCCAACTCTTACTATTTTCGTGTCTCCTGGATGGGCCCTGGCTCTCAGATTCGATGATTTGGGGGAAATTCCCACTTTTATTTGTTTTTTTCACAGATTCCTGCCTCTTCAAGCTGAAGAGAGACGATTTTAAGTGTTATTCCGGGGAATTACAAGCACAGGCACCCCTGGCTCTGTGGTTTTGTACTTCCTGGGACCTCCACCCTCTGCATTCCCTGATTTTCCAGGCAGGTCCCATTCCCGGATTTTTGTAAATTAAAAAAAAATTCTCGAGGATTTCCCTGTCCCATGTGAGAGGATGAAGGGGGGGAAGCAGGGCGGGGTTTGGGGTGGGAGGGGAAGGGGTTGGGGTGCTCTTACTTCCTCTCCTCCAGGTGGGAGTTGGGATTCTTCATCTCCATCAACGCGCAGCCGAATTTCTACGGAAAAAAACCCAAAAAATCCATTGGATTTGTGAAGTTTTGTGGGAAACAAAGTCCTGAGCACAGCCTGGGCCGTGGCTCTGCTCCCTTCTCGCCAGGGGACTGTCCCCTCCTGTGTGACACGGGGTGAATTTACAACGGAGCTGTTTCATGGCAGGGAATCAGGAGTGATCCCTGCTCCAGGGCGGGCTGGGGGCTGGCACAGCACCAGGACCTGTTTGGGGTCACCCCAGCTCAGTCTGAGCCAGCAGAGGATGTCCTGCCCCTGTCCCCCGCTGTCCCCCCCCGCTGTCCTACCTCGCCGTTCTCGGGCGGGTCCCCGTTGCCGAAGGTGCTGGTGACCACCAGGACCATGGTCTCGTGCTCCAGGTGCACCACGTCGTACTCGTCCATGGCCATCACCTGGGGACACAGAGGGGTGACCGAGAGCTGGGGATCCCCTGGGAAGTCCCTGGGGGTGGGAACAGCACAGGGATCTCCGCACAGGACAGGAGCAGTGAGGGACACAGCGACCATGGAGCTGCCACCCGAGGGTGCTGAAACAGCTGCAGGAAACCAGCTGGAAAAATTCCAGCTCCACCCCAGACACCCTGGAGCTGTCAGCAGCCGTTTTCCGTGAGTTCCCCGGAGCAGCCGTGATTCCCGGGAGCCGGGAGCAGGGCGGTACCTTGGCGTCGAAGGCGTGCTTGAAGATCTCGCACAGGGTCTTGGCGTAGACCTGCGACTTGCCCGTCTCCGTGGCGTACAGGATGGTGGCCTTGACCCTCTTGGCCATGGCTTGGCCCATCAGCTTGGCTGAGAACTTCACAGCCCTGGGAAACAGGAAAAAAAATCCCAGTCAGAGCTTGGTCCTCGTCGCTGCCTCTATCCCAGACTTTTTAATTTCTTATTTAATGAACAATTAAAATTTGCAGCATGAATTTTTGTTGTTGTTACATGGCAAATGGGGAAGCCTTGGAAGAAAGGAAAAGATGGGGGAGCTTGAACACAGAGCTCGAATAAATGGATTTAAGGAGGAAAATGTCAAGCCAGGCACGGGGGTGGAGTTTCTGCAGGGGCAGAGAAGCGGGAGAAAAATTTGGGGCAGAAAATCCAAAGGAAAAACCCTGGGAGGAGAAGAATTTGGGGCTGGAAATCCAAAGGAAAAGCCCTGGGAGGAGAAGAATTTGGGGCTGGAAATCCAAAGGAAAAGCCCTGGGAGGAGAAGAATTTGGGGCAGGAAATCCAAAGGAAAAGCCCTGGGAGGAGAAGAATTTGGGGCAGGAAATCCAAAGGAAAAGCCCTGGGAGGAGAAGAATTTGGGGCAGGAAATCCAAAGGAAAAGCCCTGGGAGGTCACCAGCCTCTCTCCCACCCAGCAGCACCGGGAATGCTGATTCCTCATCCATGGGAGCACCGTGACAAGCGTTCCAGGTTTGTCACTTTAGGGACATCCATCAACACCACTTGTCCTACACTCAGAACATCTTCATTTTTCCTAAATGGACCACCAAGGCTTTAAACGGGGCCACCAGAAAGGCAGAAATCCGTCGGGTCTGGATTTAGGTGGCTGTTGCAACAGGGAAAAGGCAATTTTTGGCCTCTTTTTTTGGGAGGATGAAGGAGCACAAAGCATCTCTGTGGCCCCTGTGAGAGGAAGGGGCTGCTTGGTTCACTCTGGCAGCGTGATCAGCCCTGCCCCAGGTTCTGCAGAACCCCTGAGTCCCCTTTGGATGAGCTGAGGGGAACGGAGGATGAAGTTGGAATGGTCACACAGGGCAGGAGGAGTCCCAGAAATACTCCGGGGTTGGGGAATCATTTAGGGAGGGAAAAAAAGGAGGAAAAAAGAAGAAACTCCCCCAGGCTGGTTTCTCCTGGCCCTGGCAGCTCCTCTCCGGGGCAGACTCAGCCAAACTCAAGAACATTTCTGTTTGCTGCTTTTAACCACTCCCCAGCGCAGTTCTGCCCCTTTGCTCTCCCACAGTGGCAATGTCCCCTGTCCCCAGGACCTGAAAATGCAGCAGGGGCAGGAACTGCAGGTCTGGAGGCTCCGATTTGGCCAGAACCAGCACAGGCATCAAGCCCTGCTCAGATCCCTCTGTCTCGGCCGATAAGCTCAGATCCAGACAGCATTAACGCCAAATTACCGAAATAATTCCTTTCCCCACATCAGGAACAATGGGGATGATTTATTTATTTTTTTTTTAATTACCTGCCACGCTCCCATTTTCACAAAGCCATCCCTCAATGGGGCACAGAGCGACAAAATCTTTTGTTCCTCCAAACTCCCCGAATCCTCCCGCTCCTCGCCCAGCCCGTGTCAGCGGCAGGAGCGCATTCCTGGGCGGCTGCTCCTGTTTGTGGATGCAGCTCAGCTCGCGGGAGGTGACAGCTGAAGAGTGGGAACAAATCGATGGAAGGGACTCGGCGAAGCTGGAGCGTGGGGAGACGCTGCGACGAGCCAGGGCCACCTGGCAGCCTGGCCACGGCCACCAGGGCACACCCAGGGCTCTGCTGCCGCGGAACCGGCAGCTCCTCGTTGCCAACAGCTCACGGGGGAGGAATTTGGGCCAAAAAATCCAAATTGTCCTTCATTGCTGCGTCCCCGCTGCCGAGGAGCCGAGCTGAGAGGGACGGGTGTGGCTCCTTGCCAGGGGTCAACTGACCATGAAGTGAAAATGGCAGCTCAGCCCCGTCCATCTGCTGCTGCGGGGAGATTCCTCATCCCATCTCCCCCTTCCTCCCCACGCAGGTGTTGGGAGGGTTGGACACGCGCCGCAGGCGGGGGAGCAGGGGAAAAGTCGCCGGGAAAAGGGGGAATTTGGGCAGGGATTTCATCTGTGTGACAGCACAGCCCTGAGCAGGGAGCGGGGATCTTCCTGCCCCACAGAAAGGATAAACGGGCAAAACGCCCTCAAAAAGGGGGAAAACCAAACATTAAAGGCCGTTTGGGAGAAGAGACAACATCCCAGATCTGGATTCACTGGTCACTCCCCTTTTGGGGGTCTGAGGGGCGTTCAAAGGGCTGCCCGTGTCCCCTAATGTCCCTCAAGGCAGGCAGAGCCTCCAGCGGGCCAAAATCCAGCTCAGAGCCATCATCTGTGGGGTGACGGACACCTGTAGGGTCATGGACACCTGTAGGGTGACGGACACACCTGTGGGGTGACGCACACACACCTGTGGGGTGAGGGACACACCTGTGGGGTGATGGACACACCTGTGGGGTGAGGGACACCTGTGGGGTGAGGGACACCTGTGGGGTGACGCTCACACCTGTGGGGTGACGCTCACACCTGTGGGGTGATGCACACACCTGTGGGGTGATGGACACACACACCTGTGGGGTGATGGACACACACACCTGTGGGGTGATGGACACACCTGTGGGGTGATGCACACACCTGTGGGGTGACGCTCACACCTGTGGGGTGATGGACACACACACCTGTGGGGTGAGGGACACACCTGTGGGGTGAGGGACACACCTGTGGGGTGATGCACACACCTGTGGGGTGACGCTCACACCTGTGGGGTGATGGACACACACACCTGTGGGGTGAGGGACACACCTGTGGGGTGAGGGACACACCTGTGGGGTGATGCACACACCTGTGGGGTGACGCTCACACCTGTGGGGTGATGGACACACACACCTGTGGGGTGATGGACACACCTGTGGGGTGAGGGACACCTGTGGGGTGACGCTCACACCTGTGGGGTGATGCACACACCTGTGGGGTGATGGACACACCTGTGGGTGCCCAGATCCAGCCCCAAACATTCCAGATCTTTCCAGACCCCGCACTTACTTTGCCAGCTTCTTAAAGCCGATGGCTCTTTTCTTGGTGGGCGTCCCGTTGACCCCCTTCCAGACGTGGGTGTTCCAGGGGTCCGGCTGGAGGGAAAAAATCAGGAAAAAGCTGACGGGGAGCGCTCAGAGCTCGGAAAAACGCGCTGAGAATTAAATTCCTCCAGTCAGGGAGGGGAGGAGAAGCTGCCATTCCCTCTCCTCTCTGTGCTCCCGATCCTCGGAGCCTCGCGGGGCTTTTTTCCAGGCGATGGAACATGCCCAGGAAAATTGCAATCCAATAAACCCTCCTGGCTTGTACCAGCAGCTGGCC
The DNA here is from genome assembly GCA_013400735.1 of Pomatostomus ruficeps. Classification (NCBI taxonomy): domain Eukaryota; kingdom Metazoa; phylum Chordata; class Aves; order Passeriformes; family Timaliidae; genus Pomatostomus; species Pomatostomus ruficeps. The sequence goes on from VYZT01053551.1 coordinate 23,810, forward strand.
AATTGCTCCGCCACCTCTCGAGGGGAGCGTTAATAGGCCACGGGCAAACAAGGAGACAGCGCCAGAAGGGGAGAGGTGATGGAAACAGATCCTTCCCTTGCCCTGGCCATGGGTTTTTTTCCTCCCTAAGAGGCCCTTTGGGAAGGGGAGGCAGCTGAAGCACGCAGAGCTCGTTCGGTGCCCTCGCAGGCTGCAGTCGGAGCCAGCAGCACCGGGGTGCCTGGTGGGTTGGTTTCGGGAATGAACAGACTGCTCCTGCTCCGTGATTGTTCCTCAAGGGCTCTCCGCTAAAGGTCACATTGTGTGGAGAGCACCGGAGCGGGGACGGTGGGATCGCTAACGAGCGAGGGTTTGCTCCGGGGCTGCTCCTCCCGCGGGCTGGAGTGGGAAACACTCCACAGCAGCCTCTGATCCCCTGCGGGGCTGCTGGGCATGAGCCCTGATCCATTGTGGGATCTGGAATGGAGCCGCTCTAACCTGCAGGTTGGAAAAGCAGGGATACAGGAGCCAGCCTCTCAAACGTGCAGGCTGGAAAAGCAGGGGTACAGGAGCCAGCCTCTCAAACCTGCAGGTTGGAAAAGCAGGGATACAGGAGCCAGCCTCTCAAACCTGCAGGCTGGAATGCCAGGGAGGGAAAGGGGGGATACAGGAGCTTTCCACTGAAACCTGCAGGCTGGAGAGAAAGGGGATACAGGAATCTTCCAGTCAAACATGAGGGCTGGAAAGAGGGGGATACAGGAATCTTCCTCTCAAACCTGCAGGCTGGAGAGGGCACGGATACAGGAGCCATCCTCTCAAACCTGCAGGCTGGAAAGGGAGGGATGGAAAGGGAGAGATACAGGAGCCAACCTCTCAAACATGAGGGCTGGAAAAGGAGGGATACAGGAACCTTTCTCTNAATCTCTCAAACTTGCAGGCGGAAAAGAGAGCAGGGATACAGCAACCTTTCTCTCAAACATAAGGGCTGGAAAGGGAGGGATACAGGAGCCATCCTGCCAACCGTGAAGGCTGGAAAGAGGGGGGATACAGGAATCTTCCAGTCAAACCTGCAGGCTGGAAAAGAGGGGTACAGGAGCCATCCCCTGAAACATGGAGGCAGGAGAGGGCAGGGATACAGAAACCTTCCACTCAAACCTGCAGGTTGGAAAGGGAGGGATACAGGAACCTTTCTCTCCAACCTGCAGGCTGGAGAAAGGGGGGACACAGGTGTTTTCCAGGTCTTTTCCTCACCCACCCACGGAAAGGTGAAAATAAACACTTCCAAAGGGGAGGAGCTCTGTGTGATTAAAAGGTTGGGAGCTCAGGTGAGCCACATTCCCGGGGAGGGGCAAACCCCCATTGTTACACCACGTTAGGGTGAAATATCAATTAGGCTGTCATGGAATTGGGGACAGCTCAGGAAGAAGCTGGATGCTGTCCCTGCCCTCCCTGCACCTCCTGAGCTCCCACCCTGCCCCGGCCACGAGGCTCCGGTGGACGGGAAAGGTGGGGACAGCACCTGGTACTCAAAGGAGGGCGTCAGGCGGTAGTTGAGCATCTCCTGGTGGAAAACCGGGGTGATGCTGCCGGACATGGGCGGGACAATCCAGACCCAGTCGGCGGGACAGCCCCCCCGGCAGCGGTACTCGTTCTCCATGTGCTTGATGAAGGACTCGGTGGCCGAGTGGTGATCCACGATGGTCACCTTGTCACTCTGTGGGGGGACAAGAGGGCAGAGCCAGCAGCTGTCAGCACACCCCCGAGGGCAAAAACCTGAAATTTTACATTTGGAGCTGTTTTTCCCAAATACTCCTCACTCCTGCGGTCTTTGGGGATGATCCAAGGTGACTCTGGTTTTCCCAAGGAGGCTCTAAGGCTGCCCCGGTGCTTTGGGATCTTTTTTTCCCCCTGTTAACTGTCCTGGCCAAGCAAAGTTGGGATGAAAGGGATGGAACATCCTGTGTCAGAACCTTTGGAAGCTCTTCCAGCAGGGCAGCTCAGACCCAGCCCCGGGAAGGACCCTCTGAACTTGGGTTCAAGGACTGATTTTGCTACTCAGCCCTAAAGTGCAGCCCAGGGGAGACCCTGGGCCAATTCCTGCCTCATTGCCCTGCCAAAAATGCCAGATTTTCCCCCTGTTGGGATATTCCCCGTGGACCAGCAGAACTCCAGTGCTGGCAGTGCTGTTTCACAAATCCAGGCCATGGAGATCATTAAATCTCTCCAAATTCGGGAGGCCCAGCCCGATTTCAGCCGTGGTCCTCGGGTGGACGTCCCCACGCGTGTCCCACCCTGTCCCCGAGCCCGGCCCGGCCCAGGCAGGCTCCTGAGGCACCTGGAAGCTGTAGAGCACGGCGATGTTGATCTCCACCAGCGCCTGGTCCTTCCACAGCGACGAGGTTTTCCTCATGTCCAGGTTCATCTTCTTGGCCACTTGCTGGAACAACACACGAGGGGAGGGATTTAACGGCCAAAACCCAAGGATTGGGGACCTTGGAGCCCCGAGGAGAGGCCCTGGCTGAGGTTTTGCTTTCCTCGTGGCCACGTGGCTCCAGGATTAGGGATATCCTGCACTCTGCCACTCCAGGGAACACTGTCCTGGTGTCCCGGTAACTGCACAGCCCTCGGGAGCACCAGGAGAAGGAATGACCCCCAGGAGAAGGAATTACCCCCAGGAGAGGGAATGACCTCCAGGAGAGGAAATTAGTTACCCCCAGGAGAAGGAATTACCCCCAGGAGAGGGAATGACCTCCAGGAGAGGGAATTAATTACCTCAAGGAGAGGGAGTTACCCCCAGCAGAGGGAGTTACCCCCAGGAGAGGGAGTTACCCCCAGGAGAGGGAGTTAGTTACCTCCAGGATGTTGTAGCGGGAGTTGTCGCAGTAGTCGCGCACGCCGATCTCCGTGCCCATGTACCAGCCGCTGAAGGGGCACGCCGAGAACTCCAGGCCCCCGATCTCCAGGAGCATGTTGGACACGGCGGGCAGCCCGTACCACTTCAGGCCCAGGTCCTTAAACCACTCAAACCTGCCGGGAAAAACACCAGGATTGGGCAGCCGGACGGACATTCCCTGCCCCACGGACACAGGGATGGGGCAGGTCACTTTGCCACCGGGGTGAAGGACGTGAGCAGAACATTTCCATCATGAAATTAGGGGTTGTTTATGGGGATAAAGTGATTTTGGAGTGGTGTAAGCTTAAAGGAAGGGGAAATTTTCCAAGAAAATCGATCTGGATATCAGGAAAAACCCTGAGACGTGGACACAACTTCCCAGCTCCGCCAGCTTTAATGGAGAGACCCAGGAGAGGGTTTTGGGTGGTGCCATGGTGGACCCAGAGGAGCTCAGTCCTGCTGGTCCCCTTGAGCAGCACCGGGGCTGCCCCGACTCACTTGGGGTGCCGGATGGGCACTTCCAGCACGAGCTCCGGCGGGATCTCGAAGAGCTCGGGGTCGTTGCCGTTGGCCTGCAGGAGCAGGGGCAGGATGTCGAAGCGCCCGTACGGAGCCTTCCACCCTTGCTGGATGCAGATCTGCAGCGAAAATAAAAACAGGATTGATGTCCCAGCAGGTCAGGCATCGTAGGCAGGGAATTTTGGGGTCCTGGGCACAGCTCCTGACGCTAGGATGGGCAGGTTTGGTACCCCAGGAAGGGCAGCTTTGGAACCTCGGGAAGGGCAGGTTTGGCACCTCAGGAAGGGAAGGTTTGGAACCCCAGGAAGCTCAGGTTTGGTACCCCAGGAAGGGCAGGTTTGGTACCTCGGGAGGGGAAGGTTTGGAATCCTGGGATGGGTAGATTTGAAACCTTGGGAAGGGCAGATTTGGTATCCCGGGAAGGGTGGGTTTGGAACCCTGGGAAGGGCAGGTTTGAAACCCCAGGAAGGGCGGGTTTGGTACCCTGGGAAGGGAGGGTTTGGTACTTTGGGACGGGCAGGTTTGGTACCTCAGGAGTGGAAGGTTTGGAACCCCAGGACGGGCGGGTTTAGAACCTTGGAAAGGGTGGGTTTGAAACCCTGGGAAAGGTGGGTTTGGAACCCCAGGAAGGGAAGGTTTGGAACCCCAGGAAGCGCAGATTTGGTAACCCGAGAAGGGCAGGTTTGGAACCCCGGGAAGCTCAGGTTTGTACCTCGGTGAGCTCCACGTTGGCGGGATCGCCCAGCACGGAGCCGTCGGGCTGTTTGTAGCCGGCGTAGCGGATCAGCTGCGCGTTCCAGATGCGGAAGTCGTGCTTGCTGTCCGTGCGCTGCGGGAAGATGGTGATGGCAGACCTGGAAGGGAAAGGCAGCGCCGGTGGGTGCCGGGAGCAGTGGGAGTGAGAAAATCCTGGAGGAAAAGGTGCTGTCCCTGCCTGCCACCACCTCTGAGTGTGCAGGGACATCTCTGAGTGAGCACCAAGGAGTTGTTACATCGGGGGAAGTCACAGCTCTGGAATTCAGGGCATTCCCAGCTCCTGGCTGCTGTCAAGGGGTCTCAAACACATCTGGAGAGCCTCCATGCTCTGTGTTCAATACAGAATTTAGGAAAGGGGAAATAATGGGAAAATCCACCCTCTGAGGTCCAGCAGGACCAGCTGGACTCCTTCACCCCAGATCAGGACCCTCTAACACATCCCAGGACTGCTGCTGGCCCTGCAGTGACCCAGATCCAGCCCCAGCGGGGTCTCCCCACATCCCGAGCCCCTTGGACACAAACCCCTCGGCTCCCCGGGCTCACCTGAGGTTGCCCTTGTTGGTGGCGTACTTGATGTGATTGCAGATGTAGTTGAACATCCCGTGGGCCGTGGTGCAGTCCCGGGCGTCGAACACCTGGAACGGGAAGCACTTGTGGGATGCTCCGGCTCCCAGGCAGAGGGAACAGCACACGGAGAGCTGCCCGTGGCTCCTCAGGGAGCTGAAGCTCCTCAATTATGTGTTCCCTGCCTTGGGAACACGGGGATGTCTGATCCAGCTGCCCCTTTTGCTGTGGAGAGGTGACTCATCTGCTGCTCAGGCAGAAAGCTCCTCGTTCCCGCGCTCCCAACCTGCTGCTGCTCCTGCCTCATCCCCCCCCAGTCACGGATCCTGGCTGCTTCTCCTCAAAGCTGGAACACGACGGGCAATCAGGGAATCGTGGAGTGGTTTGGGTTGAAGGGAATTTTACAGAGAATCCCATGGCAGGGACACCTCTCACTGTCCCAGGGTGATCCCAGCCCTGTCCAGTCTGGCCTTGGGCACTGCCAGGGATGGGGCAGCCATGGGGAAATCGGGAAGGAGGAGCAGCACAACGGTGAGGCAGCCACCAGGACTGCTCAGCACTGGATTTGTTCCAGGTCCCAGGAGGAGAGGACATCTCTGCACTGAGGGATTCCCTGGGGATCTCCCACTCCAGCCCTGTCCTGTGTTTCCCGTGCCAAAAGGGCACAGAGCCAAATCCTCTCCTGCTGGATCTCAGCGCCGAGGACGAGCGCGTCCTGCTGCCTCTCTCCGGGTGGAACAACAGCTCTGGGAGCAGCAGGAAAGACGCTGGAGCGGGATCTGAGTTTGGAAAATGTCCCCTGGAGCCGCAGCTTCCGTTTCGGACACAGCCACCTCATCTCCTACCCCATGGATGCTTCTCCATCCCAAACCCGCTGAGGGGAGCTGTGTGTGCTCCTCCCACACCTCTGCGGCGCTTCCCGGGTGTCGGAGAGCGGGATTTGCCTCTCCCAGATTCCACAGATGCTTCTCCAGCTCCCACCGGCACCTCAAACCCACCAAGGGGTGCTGAACACCCGTTCCGGCACCTCTGCTGCGCTTCCCGGGTGTCAGAGAGCGGGATTCGCCTCTCCCAGGCTCCACGGATGCTTCTCCATACTAAACCTGCCGAGGGGAGCTGTGTGTGCTCCTCCCACACCTCTGCTGCACTTCCCAGGTGTCAGAGAGCGGGATTCGCCTCTCCCAGCCCTTGGGAAGGACATCCCGGCTGTTTGGGGTGGGCTCGGGGCTCACCTGCAGCTTGGACCACTGGATGCGGCCCACGCAGCGCGCCGCGTTCCTCCAGGCGTGCTTGGCGCCGTAGATGAGCTCCGTGTCCCGCAGCTGGTACGTGTCGGTGGCCTCGATCTCCTTGGTCACCTCCTCCAGCCTCTCCATGTGCGCCTTGGAGCCGGATCTGCGGAGTTTTTGGGGGCAGAGGAAGGGACAGGTCAGGGAATGCTGCTGCTCTCTGCCTGGAATTCCGTGTTCCCACACACACACACAGGGATTGTGGGGATGTTATCCTGGATTTGGGATAACGAGTGAGCATAGGCTGGGGGAGAGGGCAGGGACTGGCACAGGGACACCACAAACCTTGAGCTGCTCCTTGAGAGGAATGGAGTCAATTCTTATTTGCAGCTGCTCATGGAGCAGCGGATTCTCCCCCTGCTGTAACCTGCAAGTGTGGGAGGTCAGATCATGGATTTGTGGAATCCTGGAATGGTTTGGATTGGAAGGGACATTAAAGCCCATCCAGTGCCACGCCTGCCATGGCAGGGACCCCTCCCACTGTCCCAGGTGCTCCCAGCCCCGTCCAGCCTGGCCTGGGGCACTGCCAGGGATCCAGGGGCAGCCACAGCTGCTCTGGGAATTCCAGCCCAGCCCCTCCCAGGGAACAATTCCTGCCCAATATCCCACCCATCGCTGCCCTCGGGCACTGGGAAGCCATTCCCTGTGTCCTGTCCCTGCAGCCCTTGTCCCCAGTCCCTCTCCAGCTCTCCTGGAGCCCCTTCAGGCCCTGGCAGGGGCTCTGAGCTCTCCCTGGAGCTTCTCCTCTCCAGGGGAGCCCCCCCAGCTCTCCCAGCAGAGCTGCTCCATCCCTCTGATGCCTCCTCTGGGCCCTCTCCAGCAGCTCCAGGTGCTGCCTGTGCTGGGACAGGGCTGGGGCGGCTCTGCAGGTGACACGAGTGACACTGGAGCCCCAGCAGCAGCGCTCACCTCTTGATGGAGGAGTAGTACTGGTCGATGAAGTCCTTGGCCAGCAGCAGCACCTCCTCCTTGCTCCGGGTGTCCTCGGCCTTGCGGACGTGCGGGCTGGGCGTCATCACGGAGCCCATGCAGATCTGCTCGGTGCACGCCGTGGTCTGAGGGGACACGAGGTGACAGGAACGTTCTGGAGCCACCACAGCACTCACCCGAGCCGGGCTGGGGCAGTGTCCCTGCACTGAGGGTGGCCTGACAAACAGGGACATTCCCAGCTCGTGTGATGCCTTAAAATTCAGCTTTTGTATTTTTCAGCCCCTGCGCTGCTTTAGTGTGGAACTCTCACACTCCCCACGGGCTGGGAGCTCCTGTTCTCCCATCCTGCTCAGACACAACAAATCCTCTCCAGGCTGCACTCAAGGACACCTCGTTGGCCCAGGCCCCCAAAGATGGAAACGGAGCCTCTAAAAGGGGGGACAGACTTGGGCTCAATTCCATCATCCCCTGCAATTGTCACTGGAGAATGAACCCTGATCTGGGAATGGATCCAAACTGATCCAAGTGGAGCAAACTGGTGCCCCGGGGTCCAGCTTGGGTGTGGCCTCTCCCAGAGAGGCTCTGAGTGCCCGAGGTGTCCCTATTGAAGGCCCTGCAATAAATCCCCAGTTTATTCTCTCAATCCTGTCTGGCCTCTGCTCTGGGCAGCCTCTGATCAGTTGGGGACACTGTGACAACAGCCAGGCTGGGGCAGTCACCTCCTGTCCCTCCCAATGGGGACAATCAGCGATGGGATTCACATCCCAGCTGGGCATGAAGCCAAATATTTTATTTTATTTATCCCAGACGGATTTCCCTCTTCCTCTCACTGCAGCAGAGATTTAAAATTCAAGTGAATTGAATTCCTCCACTTTTGCATTCCCGGGTAAATCCACCTTGCGAACACAGGGAATTTTGGCCGGTCCTGCTCACCATGGCAGTCTTGAGGTGCAGGGTGTCGTGCAGCACCGCGCCCGTCTCCCAGTTCTTGATTTTCACGAACCGCGGGCACTTGGAGGGGCTCCCGTTCTTGGTCGGGGATTGGCGCCCGGACGGTGGCGGCTGGAAAAGAGGGAATTTCGGTACAAGGTCAGAAATCCTCGACAAAATCTGGGGAAAGGTCACGACAACGCAGGATGGAGGCCTGTGCTTAAATTCTGGGGATGACACAGTCAGAACAAGGTGTGTTATCCCAAAATTTGGGTTTATTTAGGATCCTGCAACGGAGCAGCCAACTCGCAATGAAATTTAAAAATCTGGTTATGGAAAAATCCTATGGAAAATGAGTTAAAATGGACATTACTTGGGAGAAAGTTGTGTTCAGGTTTCCCAGAGGAAGATTTTCCCCCAGAATCTCTGGATGTCCCTTTCCAAGGAGCGTCACCTGCTCAGGTGCTGCCAATGCCGAGCTCTGCCCGCTGGTGGCACCGAGCCACGAGCTGATGTCACTCTGAGCGAGCCAAAGGCACAGCTCCTCTGATATCAGTGCTGGAAGATTCAGGAATGAGGATGGATGAAATATCCGGGTGGGAGAGCTGCTGGAAGCACCAGCAGTTGGATTTCTCCCTGAGCCCTCGGGATGGGCTCACCCAGCACTCCTGGAGTTGGGAGTGAGAGCCTCAGCCAGCACAGCTGGTGAAGAAACCTTACAGGTGCTTCTTTTTGCTCGTTTTCACGGATAAAATCTCAATTTTCTGCCTTACTCACCCAAGCACTTACAGCTCAGAGAGCCATGAGTGTCTGCCAGTGGGGACGGGGAAGCAGAGACATTTCTCCTCGGAACCAGATCTTAGAGGGATGAAATTCCACCCCTGGAACCACAGCGCTCACACCTGAGAGCGTCCTGGCCAGACCTGCTTGGGTTGNTGAGAGCGTCCTGGCCAGACCTGCTTGGGTTGGGCACCACTTTGGGGCTCTGCACAGCAGATCTGGGCTGGGACCGGGTTTGCTGTCCCTTCCTGTGTGAATCCTGGGGCTGGAATTCCTTTTGAGTTAATCTGTGAGGTTTTCTTGAAGCTTTCTCAGTGATGGCACTGCCTTTGAAGCTGTCCTGGTGGTGGCACTGCCTGTGAAGCTGTCCTGGTGGCGGCACTGCCATCAGCAGTGTCACCTCCTCCCGTGGTCCTGGGCTCGTGTCACCATTGCAGAGTGGCAGCAGCGACACAAATTCAGCCCCAGGGACCGGGAAAAGGGGTGGGAGAAGCCCCTGGATCGGCAGGGAAGGCAGCAGGAGCCACGGGGATGACAGAGCAGCTGAAGATCCAGGTCTGACCTGTTCCTGCTCTGCTTTCCCAAGAAATGCCCGGCTGATTCCGAGGCCGACGCCCGGGCTGAGCAGCCACCCCTGAATTTCCCTGCCAGCACCATGGGCCAGATTTTCCTCAATTCTTATTTTTGCCACAAGCTCCAGACCTTTTTTTCCCTGGAAAACAGGGGTTTGAGCAGCCTGAGGCTGGCAGTGCAATGCCACGCTGCAAAAACATCTTCTGGGAACGAGGGACAGGAGGGGAAGGCAGAGATTTCTCAGCCTGGCCCCTTCTTTCACCCTGGCAGTTCCCAAAAGCTGCTCCGTGCCCCCCTCAGGCTGTGCTGCCGTGGATCTGACATTCCTCACGTCACCAATCCCACGATTTTCCCAAGGAATATGTCAAAGTCCACCCCTGGAAGCCAAATGACCACAGGCCACGTCTCAGCCTCTCCTTTCCACGCTGAAAAAACCAAATAAAAAAAATTCCTTGTGGAGAGCTCAAACCCAGCAGAAAATAAAAAAACCCCTCCTCAATGGAGTCCTGGACAAACACTATCTTTAAGCTCTTTTCTTTTCAGTTTTGAGGAGTCCAACCTGAATCCTGGTCACTTTTTCCCCCTGTTTAAACTCTTGCAAGAGAATTAAATCACTCCTTAGTCACCAGCAGCACCCTGTGCTCCCTGACCCTCCGTGAGGACGGAAAGGGACAATCTGCCACCTTCCCTCGGCGCCTGATTGCTCAGAGCAGCTCCCTGAGACGGAAACAGCTCAGAAACGCGACCGAAACCAATCCTCAGCTGCCAGACAGAACCGGGAGCAGCAGGCGGGAGGTGTTGATTGTGTCCAGAGCTTTTGAGCAGGAGTTCTGACCTCCTGACAAGGTGTGCTGCTAAAACTGTTCTTGTTCGAGCAGGTAGGGCCCAAACCCGTGCTGGGAACGCAGAGGGTTTGTCCCCGTCCTCGGGGCAAGCGGCTGCTCAACATCTGCCTGTTCTGCCTCAACCACCCCAAAGCTGCTCCTGTTCCTGTTTTTTTCCATGCAGGAGCTGGGAAAAAGATCTTGGGATCACAGAGTCCTGAAGGTCGAAAAGATCTCGGATTGCAAAGTTAGAGAGAGCACCGAGCTGTGAGCTGGAGCAGGGCACTGAGGGACATTCCTGGGATGCTGCCAGGGGTTAACGGGACCCCACTAATCCGAAAACCCTCGCTGGGAGAGGCTCACGGAGCACAGGGATGGAGAATCCCAGGATGGGGCAGAGGGGTCGGGTGTGACAACCACAGCCCGGAGCGGCTGCGGAGGGAGAGAACCTGGGGGGCCTGGGCAGGAGCTGTGTGAGTTTTTGTGTGTGAATTTTTGTGTGTAAGTTTTTGTGTGTGAGTTTGTGTGAGTGTGTGTGTGAGTTTGTGTGAGTTTTTGTGTGGTTTTGTGTGAGTTTGTGTGTGTGAGGTTTTGTGTGTGAGTTTTGGGTGTGAGTTCGTATGAGTTTTGGTGTGTGAATTTTTGTGTGTGTGTGAGGTTTTGTGTGTGAGTTGGTGTGAGTTTGTGTGTGTTTGTGTGTGTGAGTTTTGGTGTGTGAATTTTTGAGTTTGTGTGTGAGTTTGTGTGTGTTTGTGTGAGTTTTGGTGTGAGTTTGTGTGTGTTTGTGTGTGAGTTTTGGTGTGTGAATTTTTGTGTGTGTGTGAGGTTTTGTGTGTGAGTTGGTGTGAGTTTGTGTGTGTTTGTGCGTGAGTTTTGGTGTGTGAATTTTTGAGTTTGTGTGTGAGTTTGTGTGTGAGTTTTTGTGTTTGTGTGCATGTGAACCTTCCCTGCACACCCAAACCAGACCCAAACCCTCCCATCCACTCTGCCAGGGCAGCTCTGCGAGATCCTTTTGTGTTTTGATGAGGAATTGCTTTGTTCCATTTTTGATGGGATGTCGGTGACTCCGGAGCGGGACTGACTGGGACACAACCGCGGCAGCCACGGCACACACCCATCGCGGTGCAAAACCATCTTTGTCCCTGCAAAAAAACCTGCCAGAGGAACCCAGCCAGCCCTGGGGACTCCCTGGGGACAGGGTGACACTGGACATCTCCCCTTGGGGCTCTCCAGCTCCTCTCCGCGCCTCCGCCCGTGATGGAACCGCTCCGGTGTGCGAGGGCAGCAGCAGCAGCCGCCGGGTCGCGGATTTATTTCCGTGCTGACATTTCCATCCAGACTGCACCAGCGGCCTTTGCCTTTCTGCAGCTGCAAATCACCCCGGCAAAGCTGCTCCCAGTCCTTTCCCCCGAGATTGAAACCTCGCGGTTGCCCCGGGGCTGCTCACAAATCAACCCCTGGCGACTGCGACAGGACCCGGTGCAGCCACACGGCACCGTCGGGTTTAGGGCAAAATCCGGCAAAAAACGCGGCAGAAAAATCACAGAGAGATGGGGATCGATGCCCAGCGGGGCTTTCAGCACCTTATTACGAGCCTCAGTGAGCATTCGCCACCTGGCCAAGTGAATCCGCCCAATCCCGCCTCGAAAAAAAACCCCAAGGAAAGTTCCCACTCGGCTTGACTTTTCCCTGTGTTAATCGTGTTTATCGCTGCTTGAAAGGAGTTCAGCTCGCCTCGACTGCACACAGCCCCGGGCAACGGCGGGGGCAGGAGCCGCGCCGCTTGCAGAAAGGATTCGGGGATAAGAAGGATAAAAAGAAAGCTGTGCATCCAGCGGGAAAAAAAAAAAAAAAAGAAAAAAATAATAAAGAGTTTAATAGCGGCTTAAGAGCAGCGGTTTTGGCAGCCCCGGCATGGAGAGAAATTAAGCTCTGCACACAGAAGGTTCTAAAGTGCTTGAGGGTGACAGACACGGACATGGCCGGGGCTTAGCAAGGAGGGCACGGGGATGGAGTTTTCCAGAGCTGGGACAAAGGGAGATGGGCACTGCGCTGTCCCTGGGCTCGGGGTTGCTGTCACAGAGCATTGTCCCTGTGCTGGGGACCCAGGGCCATCCCTCCGTGGCTGCTGCAGCTTGGGGACACTGCCACTTGTGTGGGGTGACACCCGCCCCGAGGGACACCTGGCCATGGTGCTGCTCGGACACCTGGCCACGGGCCTGAGGTGAGGGGACAGTGGACAGGGACCCCAGGGACCCCTCAGCACCTGGCCAGGCTGGCGTGGGCAGGACCATCCCAGGGCACAGCACCAGCTCAGAGGGTCTCACGTGTCCCCCTTGGGTCTCCGTGAGGCTGCAAAGGTGCCTGGGAACGTTATTCCCTGCAGGATTCCCAGGAGAAATGTAATTGGCACAGGAGGGACCTGAAGCTGCTGGAGAGAGCCCAGAGAGACCCCGGAGCTGTTCCAGGGCTGGAGCCCCTCTGGAGCCGGGCTGGGAGAGCTGGGGGGGCTCCCCTGGAGAGGAGAAGCTCCAGGGAGAGCTCAGAGCCCCTGCCAGGGCCTGAAGGGGCTCCAGGAGAGCTGGAGAGGGACTGGGGACAAGGGCTGGAGGGACAGGACCCAGGGAATGGCTTCCCGGTGCCAGAGGGCAGCGATGGATGGGATATTGGGCAGGAATTGTTCCCTGGGAGGGTCTCAGGCCCTGGCCCAGGGTGCCCAGAGCAGCTGTGGCTGCCCCTGGATCCCTGGCAGTGCCCAAGGCCAGGCTGGACGGGGCTGGGAGCACCTGGGACAGTGGGAGGTGTCCCCAGCCTGGTCCCTGCCCGGGATAATCCCATCAGGGACACCTCCTTGCCCAGACACGGGCAGGGCACGTCCCGTTCTCCCCGAGGTGATCCCGGTGGCCCGGCAGGCTCTGCCTGACGTCCCTGGCTCCGCTACAAACGCCGAGTTAATCTCCTTTTGGCGAGGACGCGGAGAATTTACGGCGGGGAGTGTGAGGAGATGAAAGGGCCCCGCGGAGCGGCATTATCTGAAGTGCTCCATTGAATCACCATCAGACGAAGGCAAAGGGCTCTAATGATGCAGCCTGGCCTGGTGCCAAGCCGGGATCGCATTCCCCAAGGAGGTTCCAGCGTCCTGCTCCCTGGCTGGGCTCCCGTCCCTCGTCATCATCGCCATTCTCCCTCCAGTGACCCCCAGTCCCTGCCTGAGCCACAGTGACCCCGATTCCTGGCCCAAACGAGCTCTGGGATCTTCTCTGTGTTGTCAGAACCCGCCAGGATGGATCCCATTCCCACAAACTCTCGGAATTCCAGTTTTCCCACCCAAATCTGCCCAAAGCACGGCCTCTTACCTGCTCCGCTTGGGAGTAGGGGTTGTTCAGGACCGCGGGGGCGTTGCTCTTCCCCCACAGCTCCCCCGGGCCGCGGTCGTTGTCCATCCGAGCCGGCAGAGCTTTCGGGGGGTTGTTCTCCCGTTCCCTGAAACTGAAAGGGTTAAAAATCACAGGCGTCCCCGGGTGTTGGGTGGGACCAAGGGCACGGAGCCTGTTCCAGCCGCTTCCCATGGGAATGAGGACGGGAGGGAAGGAAGGAAGGAAGGAAGGAAGGAAGGAAGGAAGGAAGGAAGGAAGGAAGGAAGGAAGGGAGGGAAGGCTGAGCCTCGGCCAAGGCGCTGAATCACCGAGGTGAGGACGGCCCAGCCACGATGGAAATTCCACCTGGAATTTCCACCTGGAGCAGCAGGAAAGCCCCACACAGGCTTTACACCCCAAAATCCCAGCTGGAACCCTGGGAAAACAAGCACGGAGATGGCGGAAGGAGGCTGGAAAAGCTTGAGGCAAAAGGAGTTGGCGGAGCAGCTCAGTGAGCAGGGAAGAGGAATAAAAACCAGCCCGGAGCAAACAGGAGGCTCCCAGGAGCTGCCTCTCCTCTCGCTGACCTTTCCAGGCGCTGCCAGGGAAGGGATTGCGGGGAAGCACAGCGATGGATTGGCCCTGGGATTGCTGGGAATGCGGGGAAGGCTGGGGGGGACCGGGGGTGTCCCAGGCCTGAGCCAGGCAGTGACGCCGGAGTAACTCGGGGGTAACTCAGGGGTAACTCAGGAGTAACTCGGGAGTAACTCAGGGGTAACTGGGGTATAACTCAGGGGTAACTCAGGGATAATTCAGGGGTAACTCAGGGGTAACTGGGGTATAACTCAGGGGTAACTCAGGGATAATTCAGGGGTAACTCAGGAGTAACTCTGGGGTAACTCTGGGGTAACTCAGGAGTAACTCAGGGATAATTCAGGAGTAACTCGGGGTAACTCAGGGGTAACTCAGGAGTAACTCAGGGGTAACTCAGGGGTAACTCAGGGGTAACTCAGGGGTAACTGGGGTATAACTCAGGGGTAACTCAGGGGTAACTCAGGGGTAACTCAGGGGTAACTGGGGTATAACTCAGGGGTAACTCAGGAGTAACTCAGGGGTAACTCAGAGGTAACTGGGGTGTAACTGGGGTGTTACTCACTGCACCATGCACATTTTGGGCTGTGGGAGAGGCTCTCAAATGCCACCCGGGCAGGTGACGCAAAACCTCTGCCACGTGAGCCCAGGAGGAACCCAGCGGGGCTTGGGGAGGTGACACCAGGGCGAGGCAGGAGGTGACACCAGTGCCAGCAGCACGGACAGGGCACGGGCCAGGACGGGCACAGGCACGGAGGAAATGCCCTCTGGAATTGCTCTGCCCCGGCTGTCAGCCCTGAAAATCCTTCCAGATGCCGCTGAGCCAATAACGAGGCTGCTCATTAACGACGGCGGGGTTTGGGCACGGCCCGAAGTAGGACACCCGCACCCAGGGCGCGAACCTCGCCGACACCATGCCCTTGATTCCCGTCCAGGAATACAAATAAATACAAATAAATTCAGTTTTGCAGTCCACAAAGCCCTTTAGCTTAAGGAAAAGGCTTCATTTAAACACCGTCTCCCTCAGCTTCATGTTTTCTGTCATTTTTCTGCTTTTACAGAGCCGTGCTCAGCTGCCAAAATATTTCCTTCAGCTCTGGCCACCTTCCAGAGATTGGAAAGTGGCCACCCCTGGTGCGAGCGAGGAGGCACAGGTGCCTCAGGGCTGTTTTTCCTGGGGTTTCTGTGCCCAGAAAGCTGGTTCTTGGTGATGGCCTGACTCCTGGGAGGATGTGAGAGGCTTTCAATGAGGTAAAATACAAGAAACCCCCACCCGCAGGGGTTTCAATCGGAAAAAACACGAGAAACTCCTGCCCAAAAGGGTTTCAATCAGAAAAAACATGAGAAACTCCTGCCCAAAAGGGTTTCAATCAGAAAAGACATTAGAAACTCATGCCCAAAGGGGTTTCAATCAGAAAAAACATGAGAAACTCATGCCCAGAAGGGTTTCAATCAGAAAAAACATGAGAAACCCCACCCACAAGGGTTTCAATCAGAAAAAAATCCAGATCCTCACGGTGGTGGGATCCATAGAGATCCCAAAATCCACAGGGATCCCAGGGCAGGGACAGCCACTCAGTCCCGCTCTGGCTCTCCTGCCCCGTCTCCCTCTGATCCCGATAATCCCAGTGGGGAATTAGCAGGATGATCCAGCCGATCTGGCTCTCCGCTCCCGGCGAGGCCCAGCTGTTAAATCCTTGGATAACTCTGATTTCCACTCCGCCCATCGCTGCCCTCCTGCCCTGATCCCGTCGTGCCGGGGAACGCGGGGCTGGGTCAGCTCGGGGCCGCCGAGCTGCCCCTCACAACGAGCCCAAAATTGAGACAGGAGCACAAAATCCACATGGAAAAAATCCCTTGGCTGTCCCGGAATTTGGGACTCGGTTGGAAAACCAAGGGCCTCTCCGGGAGCGTGGGTTTTGGGCACACAGGGAAAGTTTGGGATCAGCCAGAGATCCCAAACTGATGCCAAAATGATGCCAGCGCCTGGCAGCACCTCCTGCTCCCCGAGAAGCTGCTGCCAGCACCAGGGAAGCTTGGAGAGGGATCCATCCACGGCAGCAGCAGCAGCTGGAGGCCCTGGAATGTTGGGATCTCGCTGTGAGCGCAGCAGCAGAGCCACAAACGTCGGCAGCTGGAGAAATCCCAGGTGCTGAGTTAAATCGGGGATGAATCCGGGGATTTGGGGACTCACAGGCAGCAGGAATTGCTGCCACTCCCACCGCCTGACAGGGACAGGGACATCCAGGTGGGAATTACGTGGATATTTCACATCCCATTGCATGTCTGCAGGTGTGGCAGCAGCAGAGTCTGTGCTGCAATTCCTGACGGATTTACGGCTGCCCGAGCACGGCAGCGAGGGGCTGACCCTGCTGGAAAAGCTGGAAAAAGCCGGAAAAAGCTGGGAAAAGCTGGGCTGGAAGCACGGCAGTGACCTGGGGGGATTTCTGGGGCCGTGCCCAGCCAGGGGCTGCCCGGAGCCAGCGCAGACCCCTCCGGATGGGGCTGCCCGGAAGGATCCGGCTCTGTCCTTCTGGAGAGAGGCCAGGAGAGAAAAGCCTATTCAGAGCAACCAGAGCCTCACCCCAGCCCCGGCACAGAAATAAAAACCAGCAATTGATTCATTTTGCAAATATTTCCTGCTTGTCAGGGCCTTGTTTGCCAGCAGGGACAGGAACGGGGTTTTTGGGATGAGTTATTTCCCTCTCCTGTGTCCCCAGGACACTGAGGGCACAGCCACAGCTCCGTGTCCCAGCTCAGCCCCCGGAAAATGTTCCCAAAAGGATTTTACCAACAGGATAAAATCCCAATAAATTCGTTCCCGTGGCCCCAGGGATCTGCTGAGGGAAATCCCCAGGGAGAAAGGAGCTGTGCTTGGGCTCCTCTTCTCTGGAGAAACCCTGGCCAGGCTGGACGGGTTTGGAGCAATCTGGGATGGTGGGAGAGGGTGGAATGGGCTGAGCTTTAAGGTCCCTTCCACCCCAAACCATTCCATGGGATTTTTAATTTTAAAGTCTTGGAGGAAGTGGAAGCAACACTGAATATATCCCATATTCCACCC
>VYZT01053552.1:5922-22590 GCA_013400735.1 Pomatostomus ruficeps
ATTCTCTGGTATCTCCCATATATTTGTGGCAATTTTGCACTTACCTTTTTCCTTCTAAATGGCAATTTTATGTAGCAGCTCAGAGACTGCAAGTGTCTTGCACGTACTGGGAACAACAGTCAAGGTTTGTGTTTTCTTTCCTTACATTCATTCCTTGAAAACTTCAGTTCAGTACTTTTAACATTAATTTTAACTTCCACTGATCAGAATAAGATCTTGCTATGCATGAAATACTGTTTTAGAAGTATGAGTCTGATTTCTTCATCTACATAGTATGAATTTACCAATCTCCCAGGCAACCTGTACTGCCAGATATAGAAATCCTGTATCTCCAGCATGTAAGATCTGAAGTTACAATGCAAAACTTACTCTGAACTTGGAATATCCCCAAAGGTAGCCAGATCAGTCAGTGGAAACAAAGGGAAAACTGTAGGAGGAAAGGGGACTATAAAAGGATAAAAAGGTATGTCGAGGGAGATAAAAATGGCAGTAATTCTGGGTGGTGCATAATGATTAATTGCAGATTTACTAATAAACTGTAGTGACTGGGCTTGCATTCCTTCACTTCATTTAGGGTAACCTGAGACCAAGGTCACGTTCTTCAGCCGTGGATGAAGTCAGATGTAGTTCAAGAGGGACAGAAAGGTGGGGAGAGGAAGTGAAAGATGCCAGCAGATGAGAGAGCTGGAGAATACATTCTGTCTTTTGGATGCTCTTATCAAAGTCTAAACCTCTTTCAATATTGCTGGTTTAGAGTTCGTCATGGCAGACAGCAGCCCTGTTTTCAAGGTCAGATGTTCATATCCTGCCCCTCTTACTCTTCTTTCTCATAACTTGAAAAATGCTAGTGGTTTTGTTTCAGTGTCTAAAATAAGCCATAAGGAAGGGTTAACAAGACATAAGACATTCATGTGAGCAATAATGAAAAAAAATATATATGGGAAACAGAACTTTGCCTAACAGACTCTGTAGGGGCTTAGAAGAGGGAATGAATGAACCTTGTTTAAATTTGGTCACATTTGAATAAAATATAACCCTTGACCTTGTTTTCTATTTCCAGTGTATATGGTAGCTTGTTTTTAATATAATTTGGTTTACAATGTCACTGATGTTGACAAAGATCTGGACAATTTCTGATGCCATTTAAACAAGATAGTCTGTAAAACTTTAGCTTCTCCTTGAGCTTCTCAGTTTTTTATTCCAGTTTTTCTTTCTGCCTTTTTTGGGGGGGGTGGGGGGAGGAAACTAATACATCTAAGTAGTTAAATATTTACAAAGTCTAATTCTGGGATGGATGAAACATATGAAGGCTAATAGTGGCAATATGCTTAACCTCGGCTTTAATATTCCTGTGATGTTAACTTGGGACCTGAGGCAACTTTCCCATCTTGAGTAGTGTCAAAATATAAGATGTATTAGTATCAAATACAAAATAAATTCCTTGCTAATTTTAAGAAAGAGCTGACTCAATACTTTAGATGATTAACAGCGAAAAGCAGCTGTACCTTGTTACTATGTGCAACATCCAACTTAAACACTGTATCTAAACAAGAAGCCGAATAACATGAAGAGTTTTAATTTTCTATATTCTGCTTTTTTATTTTTTACTCTGATGTTGTTGTACAAAGTGGTCCCTCAGATGGTTTCTTTCATGACTGGCATTAAATGGTAGAGTGATGGTCAGATTTGCCCTCTCTAGGTTAGCTCATAACCCACTTCCTTTGCCCTTCCCTCCTTCTCCTCCAAAACGTTGCCACTGATATGTGTGTGTGACACTGAAATATTTGTCCCCACTCAGTTTATGGCAAAGAATGACGACAAAACATAGACAAGTTATGAGTGCTTCCAGAGAGCACTCTGCAGATGCTGAGTATCTCATGTTACTGCACCTCCTGATAAAATACTTATCTTCTGACTGAGCAAAATAAACCTTTATTAGCATCCTTACACCTATGATCTTCTGTTTTTCTGCAATTTGTGGTGCAAAAAATAAAGCCTCTGATTGAAATAGAAACACTCTTTCTTCTCTCCCAATTTCTTTTCCTGCTCACTCACAGTGTTGCGCAGAGAACAGCCTGTAGTCTGTGGACAAGTCTTTAATACAAGTTAAAATAATTCTCAAATGTCATTAAAGTCAGCAAAATAGGCTGGACTAAAATGGATCCAGAACTGAAGGAGCACACAATAAAACTATTTGTATGCTTTTTCTAGCTAACTATTGAGCCACCAGGGCTGAGGATCCTTGCTCCTGCTCCTTATTTGCAGTTGCTAAAAAAACCCCATCACCTGCTATCTGTTCTGTATTGAGCACGCTGGCCTGGCAGACTAAAAGGAGTTTAAAAAAAAGAAAATGTCTCTTCAGAAATTAGTTCATGATACTATGTCCATACAATGCAGCCCAGGAAAAGAAGCAGTAAGTTATTAATGATGGATCTTTTTACAGAAATATTTGAAGGCTTGGTGTATTATAAAATATATGCAAGCATTTGGTGCTTCATGGTTTATAATGCCCTGAAGCAAGTTGTAAGCCATCAGCATCTGGGAAGATCAGAACTTTCCATTTGGGTTTTGATTAATCAAATATATTATGAAATCTTTGCTATGCCTTATTTTTCAGAAAGTCTATTTTTGATATTAATATGTCTCTACGGATTAGACACAGATTAGATACAGATCAGTTGTTTCATGAAAATAATTCTCTTATCTTTTTTCTCTTGTACAAAATATTATGTTTTTAAAAATAAAAACCATCAGATAAATATTTAAACACAGATTTCCTTCATGTGGGTGTCTCTTCCATGCTATTTTGCTTATAAGTCTTTTTACAAATGAGGCACTTTGAAATGTAGGACCTTTAATATTCTCTAACTTCTGAAACAATCACTAGAGGCCTGTAGACTGCTTCCTAGGAAGAGACAGACAGTTGTATTTCATTCAGCATCTTTATGGCTGTGTGTCAGAAGCCTGAGTGTTAAACCACGAGTCTCATCCTATTAACCCAGTCATATAACCTTGAGCTATCCAGACTTGCAGATAACATCCGTAGCTCTAACATGTGTATCAGTCAGAGTGTGAGCTTTTTATCAGGTACAATTAACTTTTAAAAGTGCCTGCAATAAACAGACAAATATGCATATTTTGATTCAAAAACATTGAGAGTAAATTTTCCAGTGTTAGAATGATAATGTCAGTTATTCTAGCAGTATATTAAGGGTCTGTTGGTAATTATAACATAATCGTCTTTCAGCCTTTTGGAAAGGGCTAATGAAATTTTTTCTAATTTCTTTAAACTGGAGAAGATGGATGGTTTAATGTTATAAATGTGCATATCAAAAAGGACTATCAAAATGAGTGGTTCCTAGTATATTTCTGCTCTCTTGCTGCTCATGAGGGCTCAGTAACTTATTTGTTTTAAACCAAAACATTTGTGTACAAATGACAGTTTAGATAAAAATGGACGTTCAAGATTTAATATTTTTAGTTGAAGAAGGGCACAGCTTTCCGATTCAGGAAGCAGATTTCCTATAAAAGTGCAATCTTTTCCAAGCAAAACGGCAAAGCTCCTTACCATGGAGAGCAGAGGTCCAATCCTGTGAGCTGCTGAGCAGCCTGTGCTCTGCTGAAGGTGGCTGGCAGGGACTCAGCACCTTTCAGGATCAGTTCCAAAATGCATAAACATACCAGCTACTCTGATACCAGTGACCTTAAACGTTTTGGTCCATGGTTTCAATGATCCATGAACTAAGACAGATTTATGGTACACAAGTGACAGTAGTGGTTTAAGAAGAATAACTAAAAAAGTTGTGTCAGCCTTCACTTTGCCTCTCCTTGCTCACAACGCAGACTCTAAGCACCAGGTTTACCTATGTACCTGCGGTCTGGTTTTTTCTATGGACACCTCTCCTGTTTATTTGTAAAACTTCTTCATACCAAGTAATAAATTTTGCTGAGTAAACAATCAGTACTTTGGTAGCCAGAATAATTGTACTGACAGGTTTACAAAATCACTACTACACTCCCTGCTGTGTGAATATTCATAAGAGGTACATTAGGACACACATGTGGCCTGGGGCCTGTCTAGGGAGATCAGTTGGATGTCCCTAATTCCTGGTCTGCAAGCATGGCATGTGGCCCAGAAAGCACTAGACATACTCCTCTCTTCTTGTGCTACATTTTTCTTTTGGATGTCCTGCATCTTAAAAGCTACCTTATTTATTTGTTTTTAACCCTTTTTTTTTTCCCCTCAATCCTGCTCAGCAGCCATTTGCATTGTCTTTTTGTGAGCAGAGAGCTTCTTAAGCAAATGGATGTTTTTATTGGGGAGGATCCACTTGATCCCATGGGAGCCTTCAAGAGGGCTTTCACACCTGGAGCTATCTGGTCACTTCTATGCAAAGCTTGAATTCAGCAGCATTTCTCTGTTGGCACCTCCTGCCACTCTGGGCTCACTCCTACTCACTGCTGAGAGTCCAAATGGGGCTTTGGGAGGGCCAGCTGCTCAATGCAAAAGAAATTTGGCCTCCTTTACCCTCCATTCCCCTTAGCACCAGCCTGCTTTTTGTCTCCCCTACACATAAATACTACACACTCATGCACACACACATGCAGTGTCATATAAATATGACACTGCATGGATAGCCTGGAGGTAAATGACTGGTCTTAGAGCATTTTTTAAGATACTGTTGATGGTTTCCAGTGTACACATTGTAAACGGGTGTTTATGCAGGCAAGAAATGTACAAATGCATATTCCTGTGCTCTGAAAAAACAGCAGATAATTTTGTGACACAGCTGGCAGGCAGATAAACAGTCACAGTTTAAAAATACATAAGAAGATGAATAGAGTTTCAGAAATGAACCATAGTTTATCTTGTTAATTCTTACTGTATCTGAGTAGTGATGAAAGAAACAGTGCCAGAACTCAAGGATATGATGAATAAGAAAGAGCAAAATGACAACCAAAGGCCCTGGTGACCAGAAAACAAGCTACAGTTTGTTCCTCAGAGAGAGGCAGTGATGGGTTGAACTTGCCATTAGAGGGAAGATTAAGTGTCCTTGGTTCCTCGGTTAGTTAATTATACACTCAAATCTTCCCAGTATATCACATAAGCCAGGCATTTTGCTTTTGAATATCTGTATACTGACTACTTGGATTGCTTATTGGTTATTTCTCTTGACAACTCAAACCTGAACATTAAATCCCATTGGCAACAACTATCTGTCAAGAGCAAAAAAAAAAAAAAAAATAAGATTTGTGTATTTAGTTTTCATTATAGAAGTGCTTGTAGTTGAAAAAATATGTACCTGTCAAGTTTTCGACATCTCGCTGGGGATGCAAGCAATGCTGTTGTGATTTCAAAACCTGGCTGACAAATCCACGTTCCAGTAGTAAAGACAAATCAAGGGGGTTTTTTTTCTCTTTTTTTCTTTTTTTTTTTCTCTTTTTGCTTTTTTCACCGCTTTGACAGTCATACATAACAATTTGAGACCTAAGTGGCACTTTGATGCACTATTCCATTATTAAGTGGTATAGTCACTATAGAATAGATGACGGGCCTGTACTCAAGGCATTGTGAATTAAACAGCTTTCAACAATAGGGGAAATTTAATGGCCTAAAGAATTCTGAAACATAAAAAAATAATGATTAAAAATGTGTTTCAGAATCAGCAAGGCATATAATTTAAAATAATGTCAGGTACTGAAATTCAAACTAAAGAAAACAAAGTATGTTTTAGAAGAATCTTTAAAGTTCAGAGGAAACATTAAATTATTAGCAAACATCACTAAACCCACAATTACAAATTTTAAATATGGCTCCTTGATGAATCTTAGAAAATTAACATGACATAAAAAATCCTACCTAAAATTTAAAAGGTGAAGACATAAAGCCTTTTCTCCTCTGACTGTACTCTGATAGTATATTAATTGACTAGTTTCTACTCGTATTTCCTTGTGTCTAAAGGTAGAGTTTTCAACTAAAGAAACATTGACTTAAAGTACTTAAATTAATTCTTTTGTCAATAACTATACAGCTAATCAATACACCTGGAATTAAACAACAGTTTTTGGCCAGAAGGCATGCTAATCCCTGGTCTCTTTTTGTTGCAATTCATTAATCATTCAGCCTTTTCCAATTAAAGATTTCCCTGTCTGAATTGGAAAGTTTGAGACACCAAACATCCCACTGTGGCAAACAGAATTAGGAAAAGCAAGGAATTTGCAAAAATTACGTTTTTTACTGGGAAAATAAAAATTCAAAAGCTACAATAATAACAATTCATGGTATATTTTTAGTTAATAAAATGTAAGTAGATATATTTTCCTATTAAGATAAAAACCAAAAATGTAATTCTTGTTATATCCCAGGGCATAATTGGTCATATATTATCTTTTTTTTTAAAGATTATTAAAGGCTAAAAAATTACTTTTCAAACATTGATCCATTGAGATTACTGTGAAGAAGAAGACACCAAGCAATGAAAATTCTATTAATCCACAAAGTTCTAAAATATTTGCTACAATGCTTATCTTTCTGCAGTCCTGAAAACTACATCAAACTGATCTGTATCTCCGAATAGGACGTGGATTACAATTTCAGTGCTTAGTACTCCAAATCTTTTTTTTTCCTTATTCTACACTAGAAAGAAAAAATTGAATTATTCCTTTATCCTTTTCAACTGATAATCCTACAAAGCATGTAAAGCCACATTAGGAATGTAGTGTATTTTACAAGATGGCATAGGGTATGACTCTTATCTGCAAACAAAAGCCCTCAAAACCAAAGAAAAAACCCAAATTTCCCAGTTTGGGTATGATATCTTAAAAGATAAAGGTGACTTGAGTGAGTTACTGAAAAATATTTCATCAATATCCTACTTTTACATTCTGAGGCACTAAGGGAGAAAAAAGAAATACAATTATGAAAAATAAAATAAGGATTTTCTTAGTTACAATTCCTGGCCTTTCACTGATTGCAGTAAATTATAAATTATGCAGTCAATGTAGGCCAACAAAAGAAGACATCTTCAAATCTCAGTCAAAGGTAATTACTTAAGTCGGCTGAATGTTCCCTTTTCATAGAGTGTGATCTCTCTTTGACAGCTCACACTGACAGATGACCTTCTCAGCGACGTTCTTATCCTTCGGATCATGAGCAGTGTGCCTCTCTCCCTGAATATCTCTATATATTTGTGACACTAAGCTTTCAAATACAGCTATTGACAAATCAGAACATCAGTCTAAGTGCTGGTCTCCCTATCACTCACAATAAAGTAGCTATCACTTGTGGTGTTGTAGAGCAAGCACATCTCTGAAAAATGAGTTCTCACCAAGTGCTAATTTGACACAGCTCGCTTGCCTTCCCATAATTGCTCTGTCATTGTCAGTTGGCAGTTCGGGCTCATTCCTGGAAGCTGTGCCGTACAATTGGATACAATTACTCCCATTTACCACCACTATTATGCCACTGATGTTGCCCAGTTCGCATATTGACATGCCTCATTAAACCTGGATGCAGGCCATTAATGAACATTGTTAGCATTTCTCTTAAACTTTTTGCCTCTAATAAACAGTCAGTGTTCCATGAAGGAGCACTGCCATCCTTGTGATATGATATTTATTATCTTATGGGGGAAGGGGACTCTGCAAATGGAAACTATCCAGATGCTGTGAGAGAGATGTATGGTTAGATCAGTGGAGAATAGCCCTGATCAGAAGGACCTTTTCCATCAGGGGCATCCTGCCATTAACCAAGTGACCTCCCCTATCCAAGAGAAGACAGGAAGGATAAACACGATAACCTCGGGGCAGCCCAGTCGCTGCAGGTTTCTCAAGGTTGCCCCGGCTCCTGTGGCTCCCCTCAGCCCCCTCCTACCCCCAGGTGGTGCTGCAGGATGCGGCAAAGAGCATTTTGCCCTGGGTCCTCAATCCATTATGTCCAGCTACTCCGATGTGCATTTTTATTCAGAGATAATTATGTGTTGATCAGAGAAGTCAGCGGCTGTCACCCATATGGCAGGCACACCTGCAGTGTGACATAGGTGGTAACGATGGCATGCTCTTGAGCTGTCATGACAGGGACAGGGACTTTATTATGTATATGTCACCATTTCTCTTAGGAAAATTATCCTTTTCCGCACAATGACAATAATGAATCTTACAACACTTTCATAAACCCTGTTTCCAGGCCCTTTCCTTGACCTTCATTAAAACTCTACCTAGCAAATTCACTGCTCTATGAACAAAATGCAAACTTTCCAGCAAATGCAACTGAGCTTTTGGAGTTTCTTTTTAACCACTTTTCACAAAGTGTCTGCTTGGGCAGTCAGTGGCCCTCCAGAGCAGATCCTGCTCCTTCAACAGAGCAATGACAATGCATAAAAAGTCTAGGATGGGGACTAACTAGATTTCAAGTGCTGGAAATCTTTCTGGGTCTTAGAGAGTCTTGTACTTAAAACATGTTTATAGGAGAAATTTTTTATCTGTGAGTGAGATAAAGAACCCTTCTCTACAATACAGAGTAGAATATTTTCAATTGGAAGGGACCTACAATGATCATCTAGGCCAACTGCCTTACCACTTCAGGGATTACAAAAACTTAAAGCATATTCCTTTATAAATAATAAAGTGTATTGTCCAAATTGCCTCTTAAATACTGATGGGCTTGGGACATCCACCACCTCTCTAGGAAGTCCATTCCAGTGTAATATAATATAGAATTTTACTATCTCCCTCTCTTCTTGGCTTTCTTTTCTTCATTCTTCACATATTTCCTTCTGCTGTTTGGTTTATGGCACCACAGAAAATCTCTGTGGAACTGAAACCCAAGAAGAACACACAGAAAGGCATTTGTATCCAGGGAGAAGGAAGAAAAGAGAAGCAAGATTTTGCTATTTATCTCAGGCATCTGCAGAAGTTGTATCTAAGTATCAAAAGGAGAAACTGAAAACTCCCATAATAACGTCTATTATTTAGGTGGATTCTTTTTTACTGCAGACCATTCTAATTATAATGTTCTCAGTTAAAAATTAAAGATTGAGGCGATAGAAAAAATGTAAAGAAAATTATGTTGTCAGTGTCTTTTTTACAGCTAACTTTTTTATTTTAAAAACTTCAGAAGTTTGAATATACAGTTTCAGTTGACGTTCTTCAACTTTGGGTTATCTTTCAAACAGATACTCGTATGAGAGTACAAGTGTGTAATATGCCTGCTTGCTGTGGTTGTGCTTAACATATTTCTCCCATTTTGATATATACAAATCTACTTTCTGCAACATTCTTTCAATAGCATTAGAGTACTTCAGAGTAGAAGTCATTTCTTACATGTGAATGCTGTCTGTCTAGGGAGAATTAAGGGACCAGGGATTTTAGCTGGAAATTTACATTTTAACTTTAAATGATTTTAGCAAAAGTTGCTAGCAGAAAAAAGTCTAAAATTCAGGACAGTTGCAAACTTGTGAACTTTCTTAGTCTGTTTTAAATGTAAATATTATACTGTTGAACGTGCTTGTGGGACATGTATATGAATTCTGGAATAACAAGTCCTTTGGTTCAACTGTGGTCTAAATAACCATGTAGAATGCAGAAGTGTATCAAAAGTATCTGAAAACTTTAACTGAATAACCCAATTTTTATACTTAGTAGCTTACTATTTTGTTCACATTGATTTGAATAATTTTCTCCATAATGACCTCAAATTACATTGACAAATATTAAGGCTAGGATATGAATTTAAAGTTCTTAGCTGTATTTCTAAGCAGTTATAATTTATTTAAACATTTCACTGGCACAATTACAAATAATAATATCATGGTGCTACACTTAGAAATGGAAATATACCGTACCTCAGCAACCACTAAAATCCTTAAACTTCCTGTTGCTATCCTGGTCAGTGTCTGAAGAAACTATAGAAATATTGCACTTCACTGGAGACAAACAAATGAGTATAAGAGGCAAATGAAAATTCATTAAAATGGATAATTACCAGAGCTGAAACTGCTCAGGATACAAAAGTTAACTGTTTTGAGAACTAAAAAAGTATTTGTTAAACAAGAGTGGTCAGATCTCCATTTATACCCAGAAACAACATCACAAATAGCCTAGTGGTATCTACCTGTGCCATATAGCTCAACATATATGCATCATGGTTAAATGAATATATAGAGGATTTTCAGATCAGGTGAAGGTGATACACAAAGCTCCTTGAGTATCTTGAATATCTTAGGGATGCAATATTAAAAATAGGCAGTGAAGCAATAATATAACAAAATCTTTTTTGTAGTTTTTTTGATGTGGAAGTAGAATATTTGCTACCTGGAAGGCAGAGGATTTGCCCTTCATTAAAACTGATGCCTTGTTGGGCTACCTAAAAAACAGAGGCTAGACAAAATTAAGAGAATAAACAGCATTTATATTTATTGAAGGGCCTTCAGGTACATTCAGGGCAGTCAGAGCCCACCCTGGGGCTACACCCTAAAATGGGCTACGGGGCACAGATTTTTCTGAACCTGATCACTGTTCTTCAGCCTTCATGAGGGGAAAAACCCCACAATTATCTATCATGGAATAGAATGTCACACTGGAATCAGAGAATACCGTGTTGGAAGGAGATGTCAAGGCAAAATCTACAGTGAGGTAGAGGCTGAAAGATAAAAAACCGAAATACTGTATTTTTGTTTTCTTCCTATGTGAATAGGAATGCATGATGTGACAAGAACCATATGAGTCACAGGATTATATCCTGCATGTAGAAGAGCATGACACCACAAGTAATGCAAGAGTATCTCTACTTTCACTGTGAGCCGCGTAGCGTCTAAGTCCTGAACACATAGGCCCTGAGCAAAAAAATATCCAAATACCTCAAAACTTCAGTGGAAAATGAAAAGAGTAAAAGTCATCAAAGAAACTGTTACTGCCTTTGATTCCTGAAATGGTAATAATTTCTTGAGGTCCTACATAGTAAATCTAAATAAGAAACTACTGGATATACATTTTGATATGAATGATGTTTTATGACAGTAGCAGGACAACTTTGTCTAAATAGCTGATGAAGTTTTGTATTTATCAACTTCCATGTATCCATTCATTAAGTTGCAGTGAACAAACCTGATGGCAAAAGTAAAAGCAAACAAGCCAAGGTGTTTTTTTAAAACTGTTGTCTCAAGATAGTTGTTTTGGTTTTTTTTAATGCTCCTCTGGCATCCTTTGGAGCAGCAGCTCCAAGCAGTCTAACATTACAGAGTAAGGTGAGAAAAAGTGAGGTTAAAAAGGCTCACTGGAAATACAGTCTATAAATTAGCACCAATTGATCTAACAGGAAGTAAAGAAATAAATTCTTTTTAAAAATATAACATGCTACAACTATGTTTTCTGGTGTCAGAGAGAACAGACTAGCATAGGCTATTGTGCTTTTGAGATACTTCTGATGCAAATCAACATTAGAAAGGAAAAACCACCAGGAACTACATGTACCTTTATCCAGATGCTGGCTGTTGTTTATTCCGCCTAGGTAGGCTCTTTTTTCTTTTCCAGAAGAAGTCTGCTCTGGGCCAGCAATTCAAGTCTCCCAGCTAGTGTGTTGCACACTTCACCAGGAACTTCTAAATCAGACAAGAGGAAGGCCTGGGGGAAAACACATTGGCCAGTTACCACAGGAAAGGGAAAAGAACTGCTCTTAGAAGTGTCCTTGAGAAACAAATGCAAGGAGAATCAAGGTCCTGCTCTTTGAAAGCTGCTATAGCATGACAGTGGATAATGAAATTAATTAACAGAGTTTCAATTCCTAATGCAACAGCTGCCATGAGCTGCTGTAGCGTGGACTATCAACAGGGTTTCTCAACAGTGCAAGTTTATGATTAGAGGGAACAAATCACAGAGTTCTGTGAATTTGTGTAGTTATAGCTATACATACTCTGGGTTTGCTTCTTCTACTCCTCCAGATCCAGCATAAATTTATTCCTAAAAGAAGAAACTTTACCAGAACAAGCTGTATAGCATGCAGCCACTTCATTCGGCAAACCAAATGTGACAAGCCTAGCTCTCATTTTAGTTCTCCTCAGGATGGTTGAATGTTATGATGATGACTCCAACATAATCTTTAGGATAGGCTACGCTAGGAATTTCATACACAACCATTTGGTAAAGTCCAGCAGAAACCATTCTGAAGAGACTGGATTGGAATGAAGGTGATGGGTGAGGGAGAAACTGGCTAAAGGAAACGTTTTCAGCAGATGTGCAGAGAGCTCCTACATGGAAAGATAGACTACATTTGCAGTGTAAGGGGGAGGTGTCAGATAATGGGTGCATGGATATGTATAAAGAAGTGAGGTGGGCTGAGGGTGGACTCAGATGGCCCGGACTGGCAGCTTTGGGGATGGATGGCTCAGAAAAGTTTGCTGGTTTTTGGTGGAAGAATGAATATGTGAGGAAAAGAAAATGTCTGCCAGCAAGCAGTTGGAGACTGAGTGATAGAAACTTGTGAGTAAGAGTGTATATAATTTGCAAGAGGAGGAGGGAGAAGATGAAGAAGCAGGGAAAGATAAAAACAGAAATAAAAATCAGAGGAAGTAAAAAGGAAAGTTATGATCCACCCTTCTTGTTACTTTAAAATGGATTCTCATTCTCCATTATGCAAGGGAAAAATTCATGGGTCAAGACCATTTTCTTCTTTCTCATTCATCATCCCTCTCTGGAATTTATCTTTATTCCCCAGATATTGTGGAAATGAGCATACTATAAAAATTGAAATAGATAGGTTGAAAACTGTTGTTCCAGATGTTGGCTTTGAAATCCAGGTAGATTTCATGAGAATGGTGGATGACATGTTAGGGAATGTTTGTGAACCTACCACTTAGGTGAGGCACCATCTGCCAGGCTTCACACACAGCACTGACCTCAGAATCCCACTCTACCTTTACTAAGTGCTACTACTTGAACTGTCAGAGTAAAATGTGGTAATGTAAAACACCAATAATATGCAGAAAACCCCCCAGTATCAATCAATAAAATATAATCCGAAATATGCATTTAGTTTTCTATTAGCAGACAAAAAGAATATCTGTTAGTTTCTACTAACTTTATAAAACTTCAAAGGGGCAAAGAGCCATAAAATGAGTGGATGAATGTTACCTTATGGTGAGAAATATTTCCTCAAAGAAGTTAATGCTTTTTGTCCTGGCTTTCGTATGTATGTCATGAGGCTATTATGTGTGTTAACTAAATAATATTTGCATATAAGGATATTAGTGTGGATGTAGTGTGCATTTACATACTGTAAATACAGTTGTATTTTTCACCATGCTTTATAATTTTAGTAAATTTCTTATAATACAACATAGATGCCTCATGTATGAGTAACCCAAGGCCACCAGGAGCCTATATGCACATGAATTCACATCTCTCCACAAGAACGGGCACCTAGGATTGTTGTCTCAAAGAATGAAATGTATCGCACTTTTTCACAAACAGGTGAAGGAAGTTTAAGAAGCTTTATATACAATAAGCCTTAAATGAAAAATCAGAGAACGGGTCACAATCTCTGTTTAGCCTTTTGGTACTTTTTCCTGTGCAATGTCTTTGTAGTCTTGGCCCAAATTTTACTTGTTCAGTAGTCTCAATTTATGCCACTAATGGCAAGACTTGAGGGCTTTGAATTTTAAAAGCTGGAGATTTTGAGAAATAGAAACACAACCCAACACATCAGGGGTTTTTTTAAGCATAAAAGTACTGCTTATTTTTTTCCTATTTTTATTTCCTTCTCTTAGAAACAGTGCAAAAGTGTTAGCTGAGATATATTGGAGGAGGTACATAAGGGAAACATTCTGTCCAAATTTGGTAACTTTGTAATTTGATTCAACCATTGAAAAGAATGGTCATGTGTTTAGTTTGACAATACAGTAAGTCTTTTATTAATCTGATCTTTAATTTGTTACAAGAAAAGTGTACTGTAACAGCCATATGAAAAGATTATTTTACAGAGTATACTGAATCACAGAATAAGCTGAGTTGGAAGAGACCCACAAGGATCATTGAGTCCAACTCCCGGCCCTGCACAGAACATCCCTAAGGGTCACATCATGTCCCTAAGAGTATTGTCGAAATGCTTCTTCAGCCCTGGAAGGCTTGATGCTGTGATCACTTCCCTGGGGAGCCTGTTCCAGTGACCAAACACCCTCTGGGTGAAGAACCTTTTTCAAATATCAACCTAAATGTTCCCTGACACAACTTCAGGCCATTCCCTCAGGTCCTGTCACTAGGCACCAAAGAGAAGGGATCAGTGCATGCCCCTCCATGTCCCCTCACAAGGAAGCTCTAGACTGTGATTTTTTCAAAGACCGACATCAACAATAAATTAAAGTCCTAATTTTACAGTCTTACCCACAAATGTAGGTCATACTAATGGCATTAAGGTTTTGTGAAGCCACAGTATTCCAAGTCAGGCCAAACTGACAGAGAAGTATTCATTTACACTGGCTGATTACTCAGATCAAAACTGAAAAACTAAAAGAGCTGATCAAGTTTCCAAGTGTGATTCTGAGCAATACTGCTTCACTGAAGGCATATCTTAATCAGAAAATAGGAACACATGTAGAGATGACTGAGGTACAATGGATTTGGATTGAAGGTCCATAGAAGGATGTGCAAAGTTGTGCTGGTTTCCAGTTTCATGCCCAGTGCAGTCTGTACAAATTTTTGTGACTGCAGTCATCCTGCATGCAGTCCTAAGCTGGCTCATTGCCAGCAATGAGCCATTATCACCCATACTTTTCCAGTCTTCTGGCCTCTCTCTGGAAGGAGAGTTGGAGAGTGTACAACACAGGAGTTTGGTGGTTCCTCTGTGCACGAACTTCACTGCAGTTTCAGTGCCTCAGAGATAGCTGGAATCCACACGAACCTTTCTGTTAACCTCTCTATGCTTCAGACTCACCTTTAGTGACTATGTAGGGATTGCTCTGCAGTTTTCCTCAACAGTGAAGAAAAAGAAATAAAATTCCCAAATAATTTAGTTTTGATGACATGGCAACCTGATCTTCATGTTGCCTTTCTACATTGAATAATTTTCCTAGGTATTTTTCATATATATGCAAGTATATAAATTCATTTATTTTCATGTAGAGTTAGAAATCTCATTTGTTAATGTGTTTTATAAATTGTTTCATTTGCAATTTAGCATATTCATGTATTTATTTTCAAACAGGGTTCAGAAGCTTATTTAAAAAGGCTGTAATTTTATTGTAATGGTGGGTTGTTCTGTAATGAATAACTACAACTACCACCAATACCTTTTTAAAATACCCAACCTAAAGAAATGGACTCATGCATTTTTGTTTCCAAGCAAAAATATTTTTTGCTAAAGGTAGCAGCAAAATCACATTATTTATTACATGTGTGTCATCATACTTGACAACACATTAACCCTCTGGATATATTACAAATTAAATGAACTCTGATGAAGAAAAGAACCAGCAAATGAAGACTCTTGGAGCCTGAAGCCATGAGATGTTCATCAGCAGAGTCTGAGTCAACAGTTTCCTAGTTAACTTTCAGAAGCATAGTGTCCTTCTAGGTGTATGTACCCTGCTGATCTTAAACAGAGTCTCTATTCATGAGCAAAGTAACTGCACAGGGCAGGGAAGTTTCTGTTGTAGTTGGATTTCAATAAAGGAATGCTGCTATCTGATAATAAATATAATAGAAGTTCTTTGTTTCTGTAGAGGCTGCAGATTATGAAGGGGTCTGTTATGGATCTGCTCAATGTTATTGTTTAGAGACCAAAAAAGTACCTTGACTAGTCTTTAATGGCTTCTGTATTTACATTTCCCTGCAGATTCATTTAGTTGGCAGTTGTAGACATTTCTGCCTGATGTTGCATAACTTTTTTTTTCTGACATATCCTGGCCTGCTCGTTTTTATGAAACAAGTGCTCATTGTTTGAGTCACCCGAAGGAAAAATTTACTTTACACCAGCCCAAAAGATTGTTATACTCAGAGACAGTACATAATGAAGGATGGCCATTTGAGTTTTCCACCAGTCTGGCAGCCCAAAATGCTTTTCAGTTGCCAGAGATCTATGCTAATTCTCCATGGACTAAATTATATATCTTATAGAAGGGCTATTCTTGCAAATGACCCAATAACAGTAATGAAGACATAGCCTCCAGTCTTGGCATGGATGGCAAACATCATGGATAAGATTCTCCTTCATCTGAGTGATTACACTCCCAAAGCCCTGCCATCTACAACCTGTTTTAATGGCAATTTAAGTATTATTCTGATTTTTCCAGCTTCCTGCTGTCCCTCGAGAAAGCCATAGGACTCCTATCAGACTTGTTCCACATCGGCTACCTCCACGTGGGTGTTTCAGATGCAGTGTAACCCCTATCCTGTTTCTAGTTTCTCTAGAGCTGAACTAATGGCCTAAACATCCATTCACGCTCAGAGGAAAGAAACAAGCACTTTTATGTTGTTACCCATTGTACAATTACATACACCTAATGTAGGACAGCAGAACAGCACTCTGAGAGAACTTTGATTTCCATTGATTTCATTGAGAATGATTTGGTTGACCTGTTCTGGTGACAGCAACATCTGGACAGGTGAGTCCCACAGTCTAACACTCTCCTAAAAAGTGTTACCACTACTGAGAATACCTACACCATAACCAACACTCCT